>JABJVR010016483.1:0-41346 GCA_025773905.1 Chitala chitala | reverse complement strand
TTATTGTAGTGCTTGGTCTGAACTCCAGCCAGAGTTGAGGTTATTGAGTCCACTGAGCTCTCTTTCATAGCTGCTGTCCGTTCTCCTTTGTGTGAAACCCATCTCAACTCTTTATGTGAATGAACCCAAAAGCTGAGGTAAAACATTGTGTTGTCTTGCTGACCGTCGGACACAGTTATGAAAAATGTAGTGTTGTAAGTATTTGATAGCACATATCACTATGCTGAGACCTCCACCCATCCCTTTATGCATATACTGGCATTGAGGACCTTAAAACACGGCTCTGCACTTTCTCACTGATCTTCGCACTAAGGTGGTGAGAATGCTACAGGAAAAGTTTCCAAGAAATACTGTTAAAAAATACTGAAAGAAATGAAAATTGCAAAAAAAAAGATAGAAGTTAGGTATACTGTTGTAAACATGCTTAAAATATTTAAATTTGCTGAGTCAACATTGTCATTGCTTGTCATCTACATACTCCTATGAATTCTGACAGCAGAGCTGACATCTAATATTCAGCCAAACTAAAGATGAGTGAACATCCTACAGAATGGGCCTATAAGAACAGCAGAAAAAAACCCAAAAAAACTTACAGGTAACGATGGTCATGTAGCGTATAAGTTGTGGTTTTCTACGTGTCTTTAATCAATACAGGAAACCGGCACTGAAACCTAATTTTATTTCCTTCCTCTTGTTATGGAGCTGAGGGTACATTTGACTGCCCTTCTAAATAAATAGTCTGAAGTATAATCACTGTTGAACAAGTTCCATTTCAAGTTTACGGATTGCATATAAATATGTTATTAAAATATAATTCATATTTTTATACTAACAAGACGTTTTCCTACTTTTAGAAATATAATTCAGATGAAGTGCCAAAGAGATAAGCAGGCTGGTCTGTTGACCTGTTGACTAGCCATAATCTGGCATAAGTAATGAGTAACATGCTTCTGGTTCACCCAGAAATATACCTTGACAACAATAACAAGATCATTGAGAACACTGTTGTCTAAATCAACATAATACGTAGGAACATGGTATTGGGAGTCACAGTAAAAAACCAGAGACTGAAAGGCTTATCTTCTTGTTACTAAATTTCTGGTTCTTCCCATTATTATTAAAGGCATCTTAATGTCTTCAATTTATTGTCATGCTAAGTATTAAGGCAGTGGTGCTGTAACTTTTATTTCTATTTGATGTGCAATCTTTGCTTTCCTCTTTGTCTGAATTAGGTTTGTTAGCCAGTTTGTATGAAGCACAGCTTTTTAGGCCCCACTGAAATCAGTCACAATACGTGAAACAATACGTTTGGCTTGTTTGTAGGAGAAATACTCCAAGGAAGTGCTGCTATGGCCTTTGGTGAGGCTTGCCACCACAGGAGAAGAATATATCACCCTTATCCAAACAGATGGCAGGAAAATGGCTTTGCCATAACCATGGTGGGCTCCAGCATTTCAACTGTTTAATTAGATTGCTGGGTTGGATGAACAAAATCAGGGAAGTTATTAAGGCTTAATGGATTTGGTGTTAGAATCCCTGGTTAATAGCAAACAGTTAGTGCCCACCGCCGCTACGGTTTTCTCCATTCACCCAGTCAAGGACGATGAAGGTCATGCTCATCACCATGAAGATGAATCCAAGAGCTGTGAAGCAAGCTGCCTAAAGTTGCAGAAAAGGCTCATCATTATAAATCACTTCTATTTAGAAATTACATCGGTAGAGTAAGAATGTGTGTTGGCTGTATGTATGTGCTGTTGATAATTACAATGACAATATACCTGAATCTTTGGTCTGGAACTCATTGGCTCTTGATCGGTGGGGACAATACGAATGTAAAACAAGCCTGGAAGGATGAAGATCAGGCTGGGTGCAGAGGTGGCTCCTAGGAGGAAAAATTCATGTAGATACTCAGGTGCTTTTTTCACCAGCTAAGACAATGACAAGTATAACATTTACTGTGATTATGTTCAGTAAACCTCCAGTTGTGTAAATGTGTAACACTGGCCTGTTAATCAGGTGAAGAGCATGGAATGACAAATTAAACACAGAGAAAAGTGTAACAAACTTGTGAAAACTGAGTACAAGTACCAGAACATCCAGACCTACCAATGATGCCAAAGATGTCTCTGATGTTCGGCACAAAAATCACAAGCAGGTTGACGAAGAAGAGGAGGGTGACAGCAATGCCAACATGCCGTACCCAGTGGAAGGGCTTTTCAGGAAACAGGAGCTGCAGCAGGGCTCTGCGGATCTGTGCCAGAGGGAAAGCTTATCACAATTTCTTTCCCAGAGATAACAAGAAAATTTCTTATCTTTACCTGTATTTGCAGGTTCATCTAGAAAAATCCTCCTGGTCCTGCTAATCAGGTTTTTTGCCCCATAGCTAACATAGCTGTGGCTTCTTCTGTCAGCTATTTTCGCTCTTAGACTCCCCCTCTCTGACGCCACCTCACAACCTTGCCTGAACCATATTACCTAGGCAACACAAACGCTATGAATGCAGAAGTGTCTGACTTCATGAACAGTGTTTTAGGTGATGAAATGACACAGGACGGACTAGTTTTAAAAACTTCCTTTTCTTAACATTGAGCAAGTAGATACACATTTGTTTCACGCCTATGAAGTGCTCAGAAGACATCAGCGTCACAAGACAAGCGCTGTGGCACTTTATGATACGTTGGGGGAAGCCTAGACAGTGCAACAGAAAGTGGCCCTTACCGGGAAGAGGACCACGGGCACGGTGAGAGTGACTGCCACCAGCACGGCCAGACGCACACACAGGATAAGTGTGTCCAGGGGGTCCACTTTGCTGTACATATGGAGGAGCTCTGCTTCTACATTGACTGGGTGCACATGCAAGGTCACATGGTCACTAAGAGCACCAGGTTACATGTTAGTCCTCCTGCTGTCCTAGCATGGCCTAAAGCTCTACATGCGATATGATTACATTTCAAATAAGTTGACTTTAGTTTGTGCTATTTAGCAGATATCACATCATGTGATTATTCTTACTGCATGTTGATTGTACTGAAGCTAAATTTGATTCTGCTTGGTTTTTCCCTTAAACTCATGAATACTGCATGCTACTGTTCAAATGCTTGTGTTTTGTCTATGCTGCATTGGCGGTTTAGAAATAGAATTCCCAGTTTCACTTCATGTTTTTGTGGAGTGGAGTCTATAAAGGTGCTTGACTGACCGTCCTTGTAACAGCTCTTGCAGCCCAACTTGGGCTGAATGTTGGCCTTGCAGTAATGCATTTCCATTTGAAAGCAACTTGAAGGTTCATTCCTTCTAAAGCTTGGTCTGCCACATTGTGAATTGGCATTGTCTCTTGAGACAAACTTTGCTAACAATTCCATCTAATATTTACATTCAGTTCTATTTCTGTGTTGTCCTTATAATTCTTGGCTTACAACATCTGTTTGTTTAAAAGCCAGAGTACGAGTGAGAAGCATTTTTCTTTTTTTTATGATAACCAAAATACTATTTTTAGAATTTAAACTGAATAGTGGTACTGGTGGTTTTCGCTCATCTATCATTAAGGGAATAAACAACTAAAAAGGTTATGTTATTCCCAGGCTACAGAGAGCAGATGTAAATAATTATTTTACAAAATGTTAGGTAAGGAATTGGATTTCTGTATGGTGCATATTTTCTGGTATTTCTACCTTTATTTCATATAATAATTATTATTTTTACTATTCCTGTGCTATGTTTCTGTCAAACTACACAGATTGTGGGATAAAAAGTAACAGCAAGGCCTTGCTATTTCCCTGGGCACCTCAGGAGGCACTTGAAAACAATTATAGGACAAGTAGTCCGAGGGGGATTTTGGTTTTTGCTTACACAAAAATGTCTTACAGTTCTTTGTGGTTTCACAGAGGCATTTACAGTTGGCAGAGATTCTTTCTTCCAATGCTTAGGACTACAAGCCCTCAAGGCTATTCAACTGAATCTGCTCCCAGGACTTATATTAATTCACAGGAATCCGACGTTCTCACCTGACTACAATTCACACTGTGGTGAATAGATATGCCAGCATTATTGGTGTTTGGAATCTCAGAATCTGGCAGTGGTGTATTGCCTTCTGATTAACTATTTTGGATGTGCAACTGCCCCCCCCACCCCATGGAATGTCATCCAAGTTTACCTGCTGTCCAGCATGCTTTTCAAACACAAGCACCTTGATGCTGTTGCCAATTTTTACATATTAAAAAAATAGTGTACCATCCTTGTGACACAGGTGTAGATAGCAGACAACAGTGCATTTTGAGGAATAAAGAAACGTTTGCAGTTATGTAACTTTTTCATGCTGAGCCAACGATAATTCTGAGGGCTGCCTTGTTTTCCCTGATAAACAAAGTCCATTGATGCAGTACATTTTCTTACCGTAGAAGGTCAGGTAGCCAAAAACAGCCGTAAGCAGGTACATGACAAACATGGCCAATATAGACATGTTGGCAATGGCCTGCATGCGCTTCTTGGTGGGGCTGAGGAGAACACAGACAGAGGAATCTTAGTATTAATAAGTAACACCTACTCAGAACACCTGTGTCCATAACCACGCCATGTGGTTGCCATTCTATAATTCTGTCCAAAACCTTATGCAATTTAGGGCTTGGTAAAACTTGCAAAGTGTCACTAAACAAGTACTGTTTAAAAGACATGACTGTAATGGTGTTGTAGTGCTATTCTTTGACCAGAGAGGATGGGTTGCAGCAAGCTCAGGGTTGTTCACACTTACTTGCGCAGCTC
The DNA here is from genome assembly GCA_025773905.1 of Chitala chitala. Lineage (NCBI taxonomy): Eukaryota > Metazoa > Chordata > Actinopteri > Osteoglossiformes > Notopteridae > Chitala > Chitala chitala. The sequence continues at coordinate 36,591 of JABJVR010016483.1, read as the reverse complement.
TGTGTAAATGGGCAACACCTCTGGGTGGCACACAAACGCAAAGGCCAAAATGGGGACAGTGTATGCGGTCTGAAACCCAAAGACAAAGACTGAAATTACCGCAAATGTGACAACATGTACAGCACAAGCAAACTGGTTTGTCACAACTGGCTTGTTCAACGCTGTCAGAGTATGTGCCTAAAACCAGCTGGCATGAAATAAGATCTGTGGCACTGTGCCCACAATCCCTCCGTATTGAGTATCTGTCCTAATATTGCTGTAAATAACACTTGACCGTATGCAGTGATACTTCATGCACAGCTAAAGTACTAAACCCAAAATATGTGAAATACTTCAATGGAGAATGCATAAGGCCATTTTAGTATGAAGGAAAGATGAAGAAAGACAGCTCTTACCTGCTGATTTATGGTAAATAGCTTGGCTTCACAATGTCCCTCAATACTGGCATTGTTAGAGTGATTGGTGAAAGTCTCTAAAGGGCAGGAAATGTTGAACCTCTTGTATATGACCTGCATTAAGAGTGGGATAATAGTGTAACATCCATACAGAAGGATGCCACTCAATGCGTCTCTTTTCAGTACAAAGATCTTATCTTTAAAGAACACTCGTTGCAATAACTGACCAAATCTACCTAGGGAGTATTTCAGTAACATGGAAAAGTAAGGTTCCATTAAATGCCAAAAAGATTTCAGGAATAAAGGACTGTAAATACACAGGTGACAGTTTACACATGTCTAGTCTGAGAGGTCTCTACATTTTTTTACTTATTACAGAGGAAATCCCTCCTGTGTATCAGAGAGAGGTTTTTCCCTGTATAAACATGGCATAGATGTGAAGAGAAGTGCTGTTTGTGTCAGGACCTGATGAGACAGAGGAACTTGTGTCCAGCTACAGGGCAGTCCTACTCACCGATATAAGGAAGAACACCATGCAGGTTAGAGAGAAGCCACTCGTATAACCCAGGTACCCTGTATGTGTCAAAGCAAGCATGTCACAATCCAAGTGCAGGCACACATATAACAAGGAGCACAAATGTGGATGTACGGTGGAGCTCTGAACAGAGCAGCAACTTACCCAGGTGTCTCATGAGAGCGAGAGGGAGGATGATGCTAATACTGACGATGATGATGAGATTGTTGCCATTGAAGAACCATTCTCTGCAAAGGAACATCATGCATCATCAAGGACATTGCCGTGTACATCCATCAATACAAAGTGTAACTAACAGGGTGGCGCTGCGAAGCTGAAGTATATGCTTGTAGCAAATCAGTTAGATAAATAGGTACAATTAGCGCTTAATCTGCTGATGACCAATGCATAGTACCAGGACAGAGCATATGACAGCTGTTGGTCAGTTTGCACTACACTTTGCTACGGTACCTCATCAGCAAACTCGTACTTACTCACTACTGGTATGCTTGCCCAAAAATGCCTGGATGACCAATGGCAACTCGTACTTCACAATGAAAAGATAGCTTGACATAGCTGAAAAGATAAACACATTTAAATTTTCAGTTGTGACCAGGCTAAGCTTTCAGTTGTTACCAGGCTAAGCTACAAAATATTTAATTAATCAATACTTCGCCATGCTGCCTAAATACTCGATGCTACTCTGAATGCTAAGTATACCTCTAAATAACAGAGTTGTGCTTATGTTGTTTGGTCATTGGATCTCCTTCATTTACCTGCATGGGGTATCATTCGAGGGTAGCTGAACCCCCCACCACCCACCCCACATGCATACCGTGCAAAAGACACTCTGCAATTCATCTGCCAATTTATATACAATTTCTTACATCTGCTAGTGTTTTGTGCATTCTATGCAGTTATTTCTATATTTGTCTTGAGAGCCGCACTCTGAACACTCACTGTAACATATGAAGTCTAGCATTTCACTGGCTTTTTCTGTGAATGTGCTGACACACTAAAGGCCTAAACCACATTCTACTGGCTTCACACTAACGTCTAGTGACTGACAGGAAGGGGTCACTAACAGCACCAATCAGATTTCATGTGGAGCCAATGCCCATGGGATTGTCAGCAACCAACCTCCAATATTGTGCATTGTGATGATGACAGCAGCCAGAATTTTCCCAGCATGGCCGAAGGCTCGTTTCCCCAGCTGTTCATAAGCGCGAATACCTGAAAAGGACAAAGGTAAGCATAGGTCAATGGCTGAAAAGACCCCTCGAAAACATGCTAATTTTGCTATTAATAATTTTCCATATAGCAAGAATGCATGCCATCACAGTCAATCTGGAACATAAATGAAGGTGTTTCATAGTTGTGAACAACATATTTAACCTTTTATATCGGCTTACCCACAACTCCAGCACTTTTAAGAAGAAGATGGATAGAGTACGCCGACAAAATAGCAATGCTTGCCAACAAGAATCTGCAAAAGGCACAAAATAAAATAATGTTTCTTATATAAAAAGCACAAATCCGAGTGCTGAATGTTACTCTGCATTTAGGTTTGTTGGTGAATGTTTCCTAAATATTCAGGCAGATGCCGGCAGATCTTTACTCTGCCTGTTTACTTCCACAATCCAAAGGTACGTAAACTGATTGCTCAAAATTGCTGAGAGTGTGTGAGTCTATGAGCCTCTCCACACAGATCACTAGGTGTAGCTGATCTGCACCCTGTGCTTACCCAGGTGTCATCTTAGCTTTGACTATATAATACTTATTTGTTGGAAACTTTAGGAGAACTAAAAATAATTGAATGCCTTGATGTCCGAATGGCTCAAAATTGCAAGCTATTCTGACAAGTTTTTGAAAAGTTTAACGAATATGTCAAAGCAGGTGGAATCACTTTACACACGTGACAAAAGTTTTGTTCTGATAAAATGTTCTGAGCATGTAAACACACATCTTATTGGATTAGCATCCACATAAACAGGTAATTGGAATCTTTAATCAGAATGATTTCAATCTGAATGAAGAAAAAATGCCCACGTAACTGCAACTATCCTAGTCTTTTACTGTGTCCTAATTCAGTCACCCCCATCTCATCTGGCAACACTGTGCTATTTATAACCCTAACAAATCTAATTTAAGTGACCTCGGCATGTCCTATCTCACCCATAACGACACTGATCACTTAGGGACACACCCCGTGCAACCAATGTTATTGGTCTTTGGAATACCTCTGCAACTGCCATTATGGCAAAAATTGCAAGTATATTTAATTTAAATGGGGATACATTTACTTACCAATTCAAACATACATAATATCAAACGCAATACACAATTTCTTACTAAACACTACCCTTAACACTAAGTATATGCTAGTTCGCACAACAGTGCAGTATATATTTTGTTGTTTTGTTGCTGTATAGCCAGAAATAAACTAACCTCTTTACGTACTATTGAGGGCTTAATAGCATGCACCAAAACATGTGGTGTTCAGTTAGGCTCTCTCAATAGTACTCATCCACATGGCCAAAGTTCAATATATGCTTTATTTTTCCTGTCACAGTTTGTGTTTAATACTTTTGCTTTGAAAACATTTTATTCATTGACGTAAAAAGTCAAATTTTCCTGTGATTTTAATTAACCTAAATATAGCAATGATTAATAGTTTAATTAGGTAGGATGAGACTAAAAAGAAATGAACAGAACATATCCAAGTTTATTTTAGAAGAGTTATCTGTTGTACTTAGGTGTACTATGTCTCCACTCACATTTTTATCAAGATAAAATTAGAGCCATTTTATCATGACTCAGTGTTCAAAATGTCCAAGTGCTCGGTTTATGGAAGGAAAGTCTCACTAGAGCCATAAAGTATTTACAGGCCACTTTGGCAGAGCAGGAAAGGTTTCTAGGCTGTCTTCCATGGGAGTATCAGTGCAGCTAGATAATATTTCTCATAAGAAGAGCAGAGTGGTACAATCTGATGGCCAGTTTAATAGCTACATCCAGGACTGCTGCTAGAGATTTTGGGCCCCATGTAACATATTGGTCCATTTTATGTCAACATGTTATGCTATTTTCAAATTTTTGATATCTCCCTACTGTATGAAATGAGGAAGAAGAGCAAGAAATCACAAGCTGACTTTGAGAATTCTCAATACGTGATAACATCAAAGTGTGTTGAGAGTTGTTCCTAACCCAAAAGACAGAATGCCCTGAGAAGTTATGAGAAATGGTTTGTTGGTCATAGAGGCAAATGTACTAAACTTGTATAGAGTAACAGATGAGCTACAATCAGAATGCAACACGCTGAAGGACACGTAGTCACATATGACCTAAACATGCTCTTTCGCTATCTGCAAATCAAGACAAGGCACGTGCATGCTAGTGGTGGCTAAAAGAAAGCCTGCTTTTAAAAACACATTTTGTCTGTTAAGTGAAAGGAACATTTATAATGCTGGCCAATATTGCAAAATGTTCAAGTGAACAGCAAATAAGACCTGTACTTGATCTGTGTGCACAGCTTCTGAGTATTTCAAAATATTACATTTTTAATTTTTTTTGCACTGTGGCTTCCAGGGTTTTGGGTTAGCATTATACTGCTGAGCACTTTGCTTTCCTCACACAATCCAGAGACATGCTCATCCAGCTGAATTGGTGTGTGGGTGTGTGTATGTGTGCGTGCGTGCATGTGTGTGTGTGTCTTGTGACGAGTCGATACTCTGTCCAGACTGTTCCCTGATTTGTGGCCTATTTTGGTTGGGATATGCTCTCGGCCCACATCATGTGATCCATACTACCTGGATAAGCATTTGGGAAATGAATTAAGCCTTTAATTTTTTTGTTCAGTCTATTTCGAGAATACGACACATAAACTGTTAGGTTTCCTGAAATTCTTTATACGATGGAATAAAAATCTGCAAAGCCAAACTTAAATGCAGGATGTGGCTAAGAAAACGTGTTTGTGGCTATGAGATTGGAGACATTTTCCATCAAGTGACATTCTTGGGTTGGACAGTGTTTGCGTTCTCTTACACAAGAGACTCAGCTAGAAAAAATAGCCCTTTGTCATTCACATGTTTATTGTATTTCAGTAAACTACACAAAGCACCAAACGGAGCATTTAATATACACCTTATATACCTTTAAGGGCAATTATTTGACAAGAGACAGCATTACGCTGCTGTCCATAACCCAGTTTTGCTTTGTTTATATTAAAACTTTGGTTTGACTGTTTAATAGCTATACCAAAAATACAGCAACATCAAATGCCACATTCTCATGGTAAGCTCATCACTTGTAGAAACTGGCAAAAGGGTTGCCCATGGTTACTGCTTCATTATACTTCATACAGTACGTGTAGTTATGCAATAAATCAAATATAATAAATCATTTAATATACCTAGACGCCAGAAAATGTAAACAAATCTATAGCTCGTATTGTATGCTAAAAAGATTTTTTAATGAGGATTACATTGTGTCTAGATGGCAACACACTTTTATACGTCACTTACTTGGGGAATGTTATGATTTCAATTTGAGAACAGTGTTTACAGTCAAGTACCGAGGAGAGAACATTCTTTGTTAAAATTTTTCATTTACCAATTTACAGCAGTAAGATCAAAAGGGGTGGTGCTGTTGTCTAACACTGCTCAGTACACTTTCTGAGGCCCAAATTTATTTCAATTCACAACTTCATAAATATGTAAGTACATATATATTACAATACTGTTTATGGACACATTTGCAGTTTGAAGCACAGAAAATCCTGAAAAACCTGCTTTCAAGCAAAGGAATACAAAATGCTGACTTGTGGTGTTTTCAGTTATTGTCTGCATGGCAAATGTACTGTATGAATTTCCAGTGAAATGTATTCATGCCAACAGCCAATTTGTCAGACAGTTTAGTGCTTTATCACAACAGTAGTTTCTCATTCATAAGTTTTACAGGCAGAAGTACACATACATATGGATTCATTTATTTATTCGTCATGTAATTTTACAGCACTGCCCAAATGAACTGTCACATAACATTTGGACAGTCATATTGGCAGTTGAGCCCACACCCCACCTTGTGTTTCCTGTTTCTGCAATGGCAGCTGACCTGGGCACTACTTACAGGAAGAGGATGATGCCCGTATTCGACATGGCGTAGGCCAGGCCCAGAATGCCGCTCCCCATGATGGCATTACTGAGGTTAAAAACAGACATTCCAAAGGAAGTCTTCCCCTCAAACTACAACAGGAAAAGAAAGAGGGGAGTATTTATGAAGTACTACACTGAGGTTTTTATGAAGAGTTGCATCAAGCTCCATGGAAGACATTGCATGGGTATAATTGCTACTTCAACATGAATCAGGGTATTAAATATTACACATGCTGTTGATTGTATAACCATAATGTGAAGTCACTGCAATTTTACACATCTGCATTAGCAAACAGTGTGTGTATGTGTGTGTGTGTGTGTGTAACTGTACACACAAAGCAGAGAACATTGCTGTTGTTCCAGTCCAGCCAGCTGTTGTACTCACATCTGTAAACTGAGGCTTCTTTCCCACATCAAACTTGTGAGGTAGAAACTCCTGCCGCTCCTCTTCATCAAACATGTTGCTAGACAAACACCAGTGCGAATCAAAACTTTACAATTATGTGAAGAAATTAATCTACACAGTGAATTTAAACAGTATATAGGAATTACCTAAAATAATATAAAAATATTTGTAACATAAAACAAGCATTTAAAAATTAGTCACAGATTAATTTCGGCAATTTATGCAATGAAAGTAACATTTAAAGCTATTATGTCTTGACATGTTTGATTATAAATTATTGGGTAACAGCGGTGCATGCTCTTACGTTACTTTTAATGTGTTTTACATACACAGCTGTCCTACACCCACAGGACCACAGGAAACCATGGTGTCTGAGTGCTGAAAGCAGCCAAACATACCCATCCTCCAAAGTCTTCTTCTCATGGGTTCCATTGGACATCTTTTGTAGCTCCATGCTTAGTATAAACGTTGCAATAACCTCGAACGGAAGTTCCAAAATTGTAATACAGCTTTAAGCGCAACCGGGAGTTTTCAAGACCTGTAAATTTTCAGACGTTACCTGAGAATGCGGGAAAAAAAATTTTTTATCAAAAACACTGGAATATCTTCACAGGAATGGTTCAAACTTTTTTCATTCTCTTTATTACATTTGAAAAAAACCGGCTCTGGTGAGAGCCACCGTGAGAGCATGCAAGCTGGGTCCACAGCAGGCATGCAGGTACACGTATGACCACCATATGTGGACTTCCCACAAGTTGCACGCCTTCTGTTTCATTGAGGCCTTCAGGCCAAAGGGAGGGGCCTGGTTAAAACTTGACAGTGGCACCACAGATTTACGTAGGACCATTTTTTGTCATAAAACTGCAAGCACTGTATTTTTGCTTGTTTTCCAAAATTAGCGTGTGAAAAAGATCAAATATGAGAAGGTTTTTTTTATTCACAATTCAATACTTGTTTTGAGGTTGTTGCTCATATGCTCAACCAATAACTACACTTCAGCACGATAAAGTAGCAACTGGAAAATGCAATCACAGCACATGTATTTTAGTCTGTTCCACAAAATAACCTTCCTCTTTGGTTAATCTTGAGTACGTACCTATAACCTGCCTGGGCAAGACTGTGATTCACTCATATAACATAATGTGGTAAATTTTACAGCTATAAAAATCATTTCTGCACACAAATACTCATCAAGGTGAGGATTTTTTTTCACTGCTAACTTTCAGCATACTTGGAAACACACCAGCTTCCACAACATTAATAAATTCCCTCCTTGTCCTCCAGCAATTTCTTGAGCATTTCAAGAAACAAATCATACTTTGTTTTCATACACAAGGGAATAAAAAAAAAAACTATGAAATCTGAGCATGTACCTCTCATACTCTACACAAAATGAGCTATAAATATGGCATTACCATGTGGCCATGTGTGCAAGTCTATGAATTTGTATGAATAAGGATAAATATAAGGTTTTTATACATATGTTTCTACTCACATTTGTCAAAATTAACCACGCATGTTTCTGTGTTAAAATAGAACGTATAAAACATAATGAACAAATTGGCACTTGTTTCAACATTAGCAAAGAGGCTAATTACAAGTCTTCTAAAATAAATTATGGCAGCCTGGTTCTCCTGCTGCTTTTGAAACCTATTGTACTTACAGCAAATATATCACAGATATCTATTATCTTATATATATTTTTGCAACTTTATGCTCAAAGGACAAGCTGCACACTGTACAGTTTCAAATGAATCTCAGACGTAAATTTAGACTCTGTTCCAGTCATTTCATAACTGGCAGGACGGGCCAAAGAAAACAGTTTATGATTTATAGTTTTAGGCATTGCTGCAGTGTTCCAAAATGGAAGGTTTAGCTTGACAGAGCATAGACTCAAATGACGGACAGAAAAAGAAAAAAAAAAACAAAACAGGACATTTTTGCTGTAATGGGGTACCCATGCTGGTGTTCAGGGGACTGTTGAATGCCAGACTTTTGTAAAAGCCTGCAACTCATTAGGTTATTCCAGATTTTCACTTTACCTTAACTGGAAAAAGTACATCATCTGTACAGTCTCTTGAAAGATTTATCACATATATGAGATCTTCAATGTAAAGTATTAACATTCAGAACTAAAAATTCACAAAATACTACAAAAACACCTTCCACATTACCTTACATATGACTCTGTGTGTGTGTGTGTGTGTGTGTGTGTGTGAGAGAGAGAGAGAGAGAGAGAGAGAGAGAGAGAGAGAGAGAGAGATGTTAGTTAAGAAAATCCACATGTGGAAAAATATTACATTTTGCTCCCTATGTATAGTATCTTATATTTCATAATAAAATAGAGTGGAAGTGTTTTAAATGTCCATAGCTTACTTGTAGTTCACATTTATGATGTGGTCTTTGTTACTTTGAGGTATAGTTCAGTAAATAAAAACAATATGAAGTATAATGAGACGTGTGGGGCAGCAGCTTCAGTGGTGATGTCGATGTTTCCATTATGCTGAGCAGGTCTGTCCAAAGACAATTATTTCAGATGCGGTTCTAGCAGTCAAAGAGTGCTGAGTTTGCTTTCCTTTAATTCCAAATTTGGTGAGTTACAACACAGGGAAATTAATCATCATGCTTGTACTAAATACACACTACTCATGTTCATTAATTTGATAACATCAGTTGTTGGTTCTGATGAGTTTTTATGAGTATTTTAATTGTTTGGCTAAATTAACTTGAGCTGTGAAGCTAATCAGGTAATTGTATTACAGCCTTCTGCTTCTCCTCCCACTTACATATACTGAAATTGTCTTTCCTTTCTCACCAGCAATCTTCCAGACTGAACTGGCTGAACTTCCTTCTCAAAACACAGCCGTATGAAGTAATGCTATCAATGCGATCAGTGTACAGTATCCGCCCTATTTACAAACCACTTGCTTATGAACTTTCAAAGGCGCAGAAACCCGGTCGTTTGTGTGAAGTCCTGCTTTGAGCGTACACTTGAAGTTACACCAACATCAAACATGCGACATGAGGAAGCACTGCCATAATTCCTTGTCATGAACAACCACCGCATTCTCATGGTTGGGAATGCAACGTTTTCAGATCATTGGCAGTGCTTGATTAACCTTTCACTTCATTAGCCCATATTATGTCTGTGAATAGCAGAAGCAGGGGTACTTACACATTAAATTTTTTACATTTTATTTATATATTATGCCTTTCAAATGGAAACATATGGAAATAAAATATGATGTATAACTAATAAATCTATTAGAAAGTAAGCACCATATGTGTATTAGAAAAAGTAACACACTGACTGTTACTTTTCATAGTAGGAGTAAAGAGGAGAAACTTTGGATTTACCCCACAACATGCTTATGTGCATAAACAGAGGAGTCACTGTCTTACAAAGTAAATGACATTTTCCTGCATTGCTTTTAGGCAAAGATTTTGAACAATGGCATTAGGCAGGATGAATGCACTGGCACTTCTGAACATCTAATCATCCACAAGCAGCTGCTGGCAATCCCAACCTCATTGCTGAGACTTTCACACAGTGGTACCAAAATAAACTATCACTCCAATACATTTACTCATTTAGCACACACCTTTCTTGAAAATGACTAACAAATAACCCACTCAAGTTACAATAAAACTGGTTCTCTGCATTTAACCCATCCGCTGGGAGAGCAGTCAGCAGCCATTATTTGGCACCCAGGGAGCTAGTACTTAGTGTCTTGCTCAGGGATACACCTCATGGCAGGGGTGAGATTCAAGCTGGGAGACTTCTACATCCCAGGCCAATGTTCTACACATTGAGCCACTGGCTGAACACTTATTTCAACTTCGCTGCACTCCATGCTGTGCTGGACTCAAAATCATATGACTACAACCACTGTGACCAACATGACTAGTTTAGAATTTCATGTGACCTTCAAGAGTGCCCTGGCTGATGGACTAAAGAGTGTCACTGCATTGAAAGCTTAACTGTACTATTATTATGTCCTGGTAGACACTGTAATTCAGACTAAGGTACAATGTATACTAAATTAGGATGGTATTTATAGCTGTTAAAGTTACACACAGGTAAGAGTTTGACAGTGCTTCCGCTCAACTTAAACCATCACCATTCTGGAAATAAATTCAGTTGCTTGACCACAATGCTACCTCTTGTGGCATGAGGTTACAAACAACCAGGCATTATATATAAACTACAGCAGAACAGGCACAAGAACCCGCTGTGCAATTTAAAAGATGGAGCATGTGACTGACAGTTGTTTTTCCAACTTTCTAAAAAAGTACAACAGAAACTAAAGAGGAAAAAGATTTTATTTCAGAAAACTTTAGTAATGAATTTGTAGAATGTAATTTGTCAGTGAGCTTTTTTTTTTTTAATGTGTTATTTTAAATGTTTAGATTGTTAAGGTACGAAATTGGAAAACACTCGCAACAAAAACATTCTGAAACTAATGGACTTTGTCCAAGTAATAAAAACAAGACATTGTAAATTAAAGATTTAGTTTTGTGTTGGTATAACATAAGTCTTTTAAAATACCTTCAAAATAAGAACTCAGATGTTTCTCAATAACATCTTCCTTGATATTTTGATCAATGAAGAATTCCAGTAGTTCAAGAAAGGTCTTTCATCTTAAAATATTTGGTGGCTTTTAGGTGCAAGACAGCACTTGTTAGAGACACTCTAAGTGTTTTACATGGCGGTGCCAAGCCTTTCATAGCTCTATGTGTCCCTCGGGTTGTTTTTTTAATGTTACATAATAAAGCAAAAATGGCCATTTCTAAGGTTCCCCTCAGCACCCTTCATTGTGTTTCTGCAGCGACACAGCGTGACACTTCCATGCTTCACAATGGGGTGATGAATAGGGAAAACATGGGATGTAGATTCATATAAATAACTTATAAAATAACTTAGGAAGCCCTCTAACTGTCTGCAGCTATTATTAATGTCCTGGAAATACTGTACCTGCTGTTCTTTTGTGAAACATTTTTTTGCATTGTTATTGTTACTTTTTTTAAACAAGAAAAGATGCTGTGTTGATTGGAATAAATTAAGAATTTGTACGTCTTAAACCCCAAAATGTAAAATGCCTTATTCTTCCATTCTTCCATACATAAATAGCTTCTCTTCTACACGGATGGCATCCTAAATCCTTAATTTTGCAAAAGCATTTGTTTCAGTTACAGGATGAGTTTACAGACAGCGTGATTTTTTTTATCTCTTGCAAGCACACCAAATGTGCTTATTTTTAGCTGATGAACCTTGAGTGTTTTCTTCAAAGTAAAAAAGTGAATGTGCCATGTATATGACATTTTTCTAAAATGAGAAATCAGAACAGACTGTACAGCCAGTCTGGGGAAGAAAGTACATACTGACTGAGTTGCAACCTACTGTTAAAATTCCAGCATCCTTGTGAAAATTGTCAATGGACAATCTGGAATGTTACACAGTGTTTGTATGTGTATAAGAGCAACATGATCATTAAGTAATCTCACGTACTCTAAATGTTCCAAAATTTAATGACTGGCCAGAAAATTTGTCAAACTTGCAATATTTTCAATTTATCCTACTATGTACATTGTTGAAACACATTAAGCAGACAATTCAACAGTGGAATAAACCTGTAACCATCCCATAGAAAGGCTGACAATTTAATCACTCTTTTTTGGGCTGCTCTGCTCTTTGATTAATGAAAGGCAGGTGTTCTAATTAAAAGGTCACTCCAACTATGAAGTAGCCACCACATTCAAAACTTCATTTCACACATCAACTCACCAAGCCGGACAAAGTCAATCTTCTCTCAGAACATTAATCCCTTTTCTTAATGTGCACTTTTTAGAGAAAACTGCATCTCTCCAACCAGCTTTTTGCACACCTGATGTGCTGACATCCAAGCAGTGACTCATCGATATTAAGTTAAAATGTTGCATGAGTTTGGGTCACAGAAAATGTGTGTGTGTGTGTGTGTGTATGGTCACTCACCAAATTACATTTTATCATTCTTTTCTCTTATTCTCAATTTTAGTAGAGTTCTGAAAGAGCTGTTGGGTCTTGTTTATTTTCCCTTTTTCCTAGAACATAAAGTTAAAAATTGTCACAACCTGTCCTGCAGCTTAAAAGATAAGGGGTTTTCAACGGTCACTTACGGACATGAGTAATAAAGACTACCAACAGAGGGCTTTAGTCTTGTGTTTTGAAAATGTATTTAAAACTTCTGAAAACATGGCATATACGTATTTTCAATCAAGCATGTTTCTGCTGTTCTATTTTTACCTACAGTGACATACTTCAGTCTGAATTTTCTCTTTATCTTTGCTCTGTCTCACTTAACATTGCCTTTTTTTCCATTTACAATATAGCATGAGTTCTGTTGTTACCCTTTTATGGTTTTTTGCTCCCTCATTCCTTCATCTAACACCAAGTATTATACTTTTAGGTCAGGTTCTGCAATAATAGTAAATTTGTGCTTGCACTGTTCCCTGGTATATTAAACGACCTACGCTGAAATCTGAAGTTTGTGGTAAAAACATTTCCCAGTTCTTCTAAGGACTTACACAGATGACAGAAAAAATAATAAATTCAAATTCATTACTACATTTTTTCTACTGGTACTTCTGGATCTTCTTTCTTCTTCTTCTTCTTATTATTATTATTATTATTAACTAAATAAAGTTAAGAATCGTGTTACTCACATGATTACCCTGGGTTATGTAACACATGTTCCCCCCCTCCCCAACAGCAGCTCTGAAAGGCTATGAACTCCTGCCTGGAGACCAGGGCAACACCCCCTTGTAGCCCTCTGCATGAGAACTCTGTGTTCCCATCAGATGGTGCCAATGTGTATATACACAAGTGACCATAACCAACAGCTTCTAGACTCTGGAAAAGAAAACTACTTTTTTTTCACAGTACCTAAAAAAATGGTTGCTCAGAGTACCATCCTTGCATAATCATGTTTAATTTGGAACATGATATTACATATTCACACTGATTGATTCAACTATACAAATTTAGCTATTGATGTCAATTTTGTTTGCTATAAAATTTTAATCATAGTCAAATCCAAGTTTTTGATGGTGCGAGAGCAACCTGGTCAACAGTCATTACAAAATGTGTGTTTGGGCTGGGCACGTTGCCAGTTGGCTTTTTGGGGTGCACATGTAGTTGAATTTCACAGCAAAGACAGTATATGCATTTAGCACTGCAGAAAACAGGTTTGATACCATTCTTGACACCCCCCCCATTTCACAAAACAATTTTTTCTAAAAATTTTAATTAAATCATTTTGAAAGCTATGGAAATACAATGAAACAATAATTGAAATAATTGAAATAATTAAAATGAAATAATTAAAACTACACACTTTAATATAAACTAAGGATAATTTTACAGGGTACTGAGTTCAATTAGTGAATTATTTGTGTCCAATTTAGACTGAATAATGAGCAAATAAATTCAAATTAGGGAGTAAATCTGCTGATATTGCTGAAAATAACTATTGTATGTGACACTTGGCTTGATGGCCAAAGCGCAGGGTCACTTCTCCAGCCCTTTATTCTTATGTTTCTTTGTCTGGTTGTCTTGTCTATGTCCTGTCTCCTTGCTTCCCTCATTACCTTGTTTAGCCTTCTGATTTGTTTGCTTTCTTTGTCCTGTCTTCTGTTGTTCACTGGTCAGTCTATTGTCTCTCTAGATGGTCTTGTTAACTCTATCTAATTGTCTAATTATCATTATACATGCTTTGTTATTCCTTGTGAGACTGTCCACGCAGACATGTCTAGTTTCCTGTGCATTCTTTTATGAGGGTTATGTTCTGCTTAGCCATTGTGAGGCATTATATCCCTTCGTGAATACTGAGTAATAGTGTGGGTCTCTGGTTCCTTGCTTTGGGTAGACTGCTCGTTCTGGATTTCCCTCGGGAGTTCTAGTTTTGTGTTCTCCCCAGTTCTGTGTTCTTGCTGCGTTTCTAGTTAAAGTTAATCCCCTCCAGTTAGCTTTATTCCCCTTCAAGCTCTGCTGTCCTAATTTTTCCCATTACCTCCTGTTCTGTTTGGACTACCTGACTATTCTACCCTGTGCTTTGTGCCTGTATTTGGCTTTGCATTGTTCTTTGGGAAACTTTCAATATAACTCTGCAACTGGACCAGTCTTTTTTGGCTGAAAGTCACATTATAATATAAGGAAATATTTATGTTATTAATTATGAAAATGTATAGGTAAATACATAATGTATTTTTATAACATATGTATAGAATATGAATATGATTATAAAACAGTACCATCATCTGCAATTTAAAAACTGACATGAATCACCACTGCAGAGAGCAGGGATTTAGCCACAGAGTTTGTTATGCACATGGTTGTCCCTTAACATGGTCTACACCACAAATGGAAAAATTATACTTCAGCTGAACTAGAACTGGCCCTACTGCATTTAACACATGTATGTATGTGCATTGGAGCACCAACTTGTCAAAACGGTAGTGCTGTATTTGACCTGCATGGTATTTCTTTAGTAGCAACAGGATTGGTCTTCAATATTCTAATACAATTTAATTACACTGAAGACAGTGGCATAAATAAAACAACAACATGGACTTTATATTACATGTATCTTTTTTAAATTACATAAATCTTTTTTAGAACCGATGAGAGACATGGAATGTCTTTGGATTCCTTTCTATATAAGAAAAAACAAACATAAGTTTAAGGTATGATGTCCATGAACAAAATCTAAGAAATAAGACTACATCCTAAAAATGTATGGTACTCTTAAGAATGAAATTCAAAAATTACCCCACAGACACATAAATCAGGACACCGGATAAGTGACATGACAACCCATGGATGAAGCCTGATGTTCTTAATTTTCAGTGGAAATTTCGAATCTATTTCAATACACTATGTGGCTAAATTACTGAGATTGTTGCAATCACTTGTGTAAATGTTTAAAAAACTGCTGGGCACTGCTTGGAAACTGCTGCTAGCAGTGCACAGTTTGGGGGAACAAGGGTATACCTAGGAGGTTTGCAATGTTTGTGCTATTTTGACTACTTTAATAAATGTGCCAGTTGAGCTTGTACACTCACGATGATACACCAAACCCACAGTGCTTGGTTCCAATATTTGTAGCAAATTATTAATACCACATCAATGCTTAGCTGAATGTGTGAGCATTCCATTGTGTTACTATGGCGTTCACAATGTTTTTCACATCTTATCTCTAGTTGTGCCTCTGTGCTGTTTACTCTTCTTACCCATAAACAGCTCAGCTCTGGAACTGTCTGCCCTGTTCTGAAACACATTATTGTTTGATGAAAAGTAAGAAAATAAAACAAATGTCAGTCCCTGATCAACCATTTTAAAAAGGTGTTTATGACACAAGACATATACTTTTTTTTCAATTCCTACACATTGTTTAACTAAACATTGGATTTATTTGGTAATGAGTGTATATATTGTAACCTTTTTCTCATTCATTCATATATTTGAGGCAACTTTAAACTTGCAGAACATAAGTAGTTGGAAAGAACTGATTACAAATGTGCCTGAATTCTAGCTTCCATTGCTTATAAACTTTAGCTAAATAAATTATTTTATTGTGCAATGTATTTCTACAATAATTCCCTTCACATGCCAAAAAAGGCCACACTGACACTAAATGATCTCTGTTGCTTGCACCATAATGTGATGTCATTTTTTAGAGCTCCTATGAGACCCAAAAACATTTGGAACTGGGCAGGTTACAACACCTCTTTTAAGACATGTAGTACCTACCTAATTTGAGAAAAGTATTCCAAAATAACATTCAAGATTTAAGGGAAAAAGACTGCTGAAGCAATGTTGGACAACAATGAAAACCTTTCTTATAAACAAGCACTGTTAAGGCATGAGTTTGGCATGTATGTAGAACACACCCTGAACATAGTTTTTTTCTCTCAAAACATATCATTGTATCAACAAAAACTTTTTCATTAGGAAAAAACTACTGTAATTTCAGTTTACAAAGCTCCACTAAGGTTTTTTAAAGTATGCATTATTTTACACATTTAATAAAAATGTACAAGAATTCTATGTACTGTACATACATGTATCTATATATACAGATGTGTATGACAGTACCACACACAAACAATGGAACAAAACAAAGAGAAAAACCTACTAACCCATTCGCAGTATATATTGTTGTACTTTTCCAGACCATAATCTCCTCCTGTCACAAGGGGCTGTCTGAATTTGTGGCCCACGTGGCACAAGGGTGGAGAGGCTAAAACACAACTGAGCTTTGTTGTCTTACCTTCTCTTAGGTTGCAGGTGCTGGTTTCTCCAAGCAAACAGCAGCAGGTTGAGCAAGAAGTATTAATGCACGTCTCCACTGTCGGCTAGGATTTCTCCTCAGAAGCTGGATTTGTGTTAACAAATGGAAGCAAGGACAAGAAGAGACGATTAGGCTCACAGAAGAGAGAGAAAAGACAGAGTGAGCCCATGTGGGAGGGTTGTTCCAAGAAAGAGCTCATGTTTCTTGTGATGTCACAAAGTCACTCCTAGTCCTAGTCAAGGGGAGGATGTACCACTTTCTACAACACTGCTAATGGACTCAACACTCAGGGGTAGAATTAAAAAATCTGAGACCCAGGAAATAAAGGCATAAGGTTGATTCTTATCTTATTGTTGTATTTTAGTCACTTGATTTTCATATGTAAAAATACTAAACAAGTCTCATAAGAAATTTGGTGAATAAGTTTCTTTTATGACTCCAAAACTCACTGGATCCTCAAAAAACGTATTAATAACATGAAGTGAAAGATATAAACAATTAGTAAATAAGAGAAAGTAGCTATTTGTAGCCTAAATATTTATAGTACACCATTTGTGAATTTCTGTAGTTTACTGAATTACACTGAAGACAGAATCCCCCTTTAATAAATTAATTTCAACCTGAAATATAAAAATTATGCTAAAGTGGAAACACCATCGTAGGTTTTTTTTTTTTATTTACCGTGTTCTTTTATAATAGGTTTTTGCGAAAAATTGATAAATGACACCCTTGCGAGACACAAGCGTATGTCCTTTGTGTAGTGCAACACCGCCGCTTAGGGAGCATGCGGAGAGGCACGTAGCCGTGAGGGGCCTCAAAAACTGATTGTTTCAGTTGCACATGTAGCAATGTGCATGTAGTAGTGGCTGCCTTACACGGTTTTTGCCTGGTAGTTGCAGAGCTGCAGATTTAAACACAAACAAACTCAGCTGTTGTATACTGACTCGTTTTGTCTGGGATTGCTTCAGCCGCTGTTTCCTACCGCAATTCAAGTGTGTAGTTTGAATGGATTTTTTTGCCTGTAGTTCACAAATCCGATACATATTGTTTTTGGTGTGTTTTGTACGTCATGGATTACGCTCTGGCTTTGCTTAGAGGAACTATTATTTAAAAGAAGTAAAATGCTTATTAGTCCATATATGATGAAAAAATACTGTTTTTTTCCCCACTCCCGGTGAACGAATGTGTATGACTTGATGCAATTCAATTGATTGTTCATTAATTTGTGCGCCGAATCATATCTTGTTCCAGCATATGTATGTTGAAAGTACTTTTGGTATTAATGAGCATTTGTTAATTTAAACAATAGATTGGTAACACCTGCTGTCTTCATTCGTCTATGAAATTATGGAAAGATGCTATTATCGTTATGTAAACGTCGGGTAATATCAGCGAAGTGGCGTCGATTTGCCATCAGAGGTATTTAAAGATACATATTTACTTATCATCTTACATCTAAATTAGACATTTTACAGAAATAACTTTATAGTATTTTTCAATTAATGTTTAGTTATATGTTTGATTCCGCTTTACCTGTCAAAGTTGAGGTCGCTTGAATACCACAAAACACCGCAGTGATGGTCTGGAATGCAGTTTTAAATTTATAACCGTAACAGGATTCAAAAAGGGTGTCAGACAACGGTTAGTGACAGTTAGCTCAATTTGTACGTATGTTAATAAATGTGTTGCCCTCAACTGGCTCTACTTATTCAACGCACTTTTGATTATTTCAAATATCTTATAACCAATAAACATTACAAACAGGACATTCTCAATAACGGTAAAATGAAGCAGTCCCATAAACTATAAAACAAAACCCAAAAGGAAGACAATTGTAAGTTGCAGTTTTAAAATGTTAACGCTATTATGACGTTCGTAATTTCGAAATTACTAAATATATTACCAATTAATAAAAACTGGAAAAAGAAAAAAACTTTGAAAATTCATCATGTATAAAATTCACGCTTTGCAAAACACTCGGCAGTGCGCGAAAACGCGTGGCAGCAGACAACCAATCACTGAAATAGGAGCCTACCCGTTTAATCGTTAACAGGCCAGGGGCGTTTTCCTCAAAGGCCGCTGCGGGCTCCTGATTAGCTGATGTGAAAATCTTACGCAAGTTACTAAGTTTAATGAACTTGCGAGACATCACCAAGTTATCACAGGAACGTTATGACAAATAGACGCAGTACTAATTCATCTTAGATATTCATACGTTCGTTATAATTTTGTTAATCATTTATACAGTCATTTATATAATTTCACCTTGATATCACACACACACACACACACACACATATATATATATATATATATATATATATATTTTTTTTTTTGTATATTAAAGCTGGTACCCTTTAAGGACAACATGCCCCCCTGGCTTCGATATTAATATGAAAATTGAGGAGATCATTCAAATTTTTTTAATAATTACCATTTCTTATTCCCACTTATAAATGCTTTACAACAATTCGCAATGGAGCACATGGTTATTGTTGCTATTTTGTATTGAATAAAGTCTTTATTCAACACTTTCCCAGAAATATTCTTATTTAGCGGCCTGGTGGCTCAATGTAGAACATCAGGCTGGGATGCAGAAGTCTCCTCCTGGTTTGAATCCCAGTCCAGCTGCCAGGTGGGTCCTTGAGCAAGACACACAAATGGTAGCTCCTTGGGCACCACATGTGGCTGCCCACTGCTCCTCCCAGGATTATGGGTTAAATGCATAGAACAATGATACACTATCTATTAAAGAAAAAAATATAACCTACAATGATTAGTTATGTAGATTTAGTGTGGGTTTGTTCTTATATATTATTTGTTAGTATTTGTGTCTTTGTAAGTATTAAAACATCTGATATTGTCACTATATATTGTAGCGACCACTGCGGGTGGCGGCAGCTTGGCTGCATGGACGGTGACGTCATCCTCATGGGTCAAAGACAAGAAAACCGATTAGCTAAAGTTTTGATTCTTTGGCTCGGCGAGCTATTCATTGTCTTTGGTGCGGGCGTTCCGAATTTGAGCCCCGCCTGCTCCCTCGGTCCATTAGGATATTTTTGGTGGCTATGGGATGCCCCTGATGTTGAGTTTATTTCATTCGGCATTGAAAATATTCATAAACCCGCCAAAGCAAGTTTTAGGTATAGGCCACATAGGCATAGGTAACCGCCTAGGGCACTATTTGCATAGAGACAGGACCATGATGATGCTTTTTTTATCATGCTTTTATTGAATCTAGTTTAACTTCAGGTCATCTAGTTTAACTTTCAGGTCAAGTCAACTAATCAGGGAGTCACAGCTGAGCCTAGAGATACTGTACAACAGGCAGGTACAGTGGATGGCCAGCTCCATTTGTAATGATGTCTCCCATCCTCTAGCCAGGGAATTTCAGTACCTCCCATCCGGTCGGAGATTTAAAGTTCAGAGGTCTAAAACCAAACGCTACAGGAGCAGCTTTGTTCTTGTGGCTATTGCTTTTTTAACTAAGTTTTGAATAAACCTTGGCACTTTTACTTTATTTTACTCTTTCTATTTATTATTGTAGTATTTTTTTTAAATATGTAACATGGCACTAGAGCATCTTTTAATCTTTTATATCTTGTTTTTATCCATGTATCTTTTAATTGGATCAGTGAGGCTTGTGAGCCCTTGGCCATGTCTTTGTGCAATGCGTGTAATTATGGTTCCATATGGACGTCTTCTCCTGTTATTGCAAGACAAATCTACCTATGAGTATAAATAAAGTTACCTGAACCTGAACCTGAACCTGAAATGGGTCCCCTTCCGCCCACCCCTGTCTGAAATGAACTTCCCCCATCCCCCTCCTCCCCTTTGGTCCGCAAAATCGGAAATGGGTTCTCTCCACAAGACGTTCGACTGCACAAAAATAATCGCCCCACCTACCCACCCGGAGCGCAACTGAGGAAATAAGGGCATGCGGTTCGGAAGGCACGGGGGGCTCCAATGAGGGTCTTGCCCATGGCACCAAAATGGACAGGAACGACACTGAGCACCATATAGCAGTACGTATGTGTAACATTGTATTATAAAATAAAACTCATGGCCAGCACTGATACAGTCCCAGGAGGGGCTGGGCAGCCAGTCAACCTTGGGCCCCAAGAGGTTTTTTTTTCTCCACGCTGTGGAGTTTTTGGTTCCTCTCCTCCGTTGTTGTCTGGCTTCATTCATTTGTATTGATTTCTTCAACTGTCTCTGTAAAGCGCTTTGAGGCATGCTGTTGCGAAAGACGCTATATAAAAATAAATTGAATTCAATTCAATTGAATACAGTCTACATAGTTTTTACATGATTATTCTCGTATAGTATTCCGCTATGTTGTTTTCGGAATATTACAGTAATTATGAAGTCTTCGCAGGACATATTGCACCACAATTCCCGTCTTGCAAGCTTTTGCTTATCATGCGACTGCGGTTAATGGTGGTTTCTGGGAAAACGAGTTTTGATAGCGATTTTTTTGCAGTTGCTGTGTCGGGATATTAAACTACGATTCCCGGTGGTCAACACGAACGACTACTCCTTGCATATGACTTCCTGTCTGCTTTCAGATGCAGAATTTAAGAAAGTGTCAGTAAGTGTTTAGGTATTAGCTGTATCTCTTTATGACTAAAGAAAAATGAAAGTTGTTAACAAGCACAACTCATGATGTTTAAATGAATGACTAAACGAAGGAAAATGGAAGTAGTTCAGTTGCTTGGCTAAATGGGTGACGTTGTGGAGAGTTCTTAGTTGGCTAGCTACATAGCAACAGTTAAGACGGTCTAGTAAGCGTAGGTAAGGAGACTTATGAATTAATTTATTGTTTTGGTAGTGCAACGTATTGTTTCACCAGAGTAGTAGCGCGCAACCTTGCGGGAAACAATTGCTAGCTACTATGGAGGAGGTTGACAGGATTTTAATTCATTCGCTCAGGCAGACTGGAACGTAAGTATCATCGTTTTTATTATTCAGCAAATACGGCTAGCTAACTAGATAGAAGGCAAAACAGTCCGGCAGCAGCTAATTATTAACGTGACGGCGTGATTGTTTGATAATCGAACACGACTGACTTGACATGTTTGGATTTTGGCGATATTCGTGGACCCCGTCTTGAACAACCTAATGCAATGTAGTACGGCTCGCGTTTGGTAGTTCTGTTACTCGGAGTAGTTCGCTACCTTAATAATGCTGCCAGACATCATTATTCTAAATGTATTACTGGACATACAGATAGCCTTTATTAAATTAACACTTTCAGCTTTGTTGTGCATATTAGTACTACTCGCATATTTACTTATGAAACCAACTAAACAATAGAACAATTTCGATTCTCAAAATTACCCTCAAACATCTGAAAAAGAGGGACATAAATGCAGCAGGTCACATTTTAAGGTCGTCAGATGGAAAGATATGGAGTGTGACTTGTGTAAAAAAATATATATATACACACACACAAACAATGTACACTGTACAAGCAGTAACACAGAACAGCTTTTGTAAGTATTTTATCATAACTTGTGTCAAATCCTTGGCTTGGTGACTGGACCACCTTGTGTTATGCAGCAGTGTTATTCACTGATAGATACTTATGTTAACAGTTGCATTTTTTACCTTCTTAAGAGTAAAGCATTTTATACAGAGGTATTAAGGTTTAATTGTGGATTTGTGTAATTTGAGGGTACCTGTACTAGAGTAATTTAAAATTGAGGTGGTTAGTGACACATCACTTAAGAGCATTGTTGTGTGTGCTCAAATCCTAGCAAAGGTATTGCGTTAGTTTCTTACACTGAACAGACCAAAGCCCTTGCCAGAGACATTGGATTTTAAACCGTAGAAATGGAGTCTGTATTGCAGCTGTAATGTAGTGAAAACTTACCGTGCAAATGTTTTTTCCATGTGTGTTCTGTTTTAGATTACATTTTTGGGAGTTGTGAATCACTTAAACTTTGAATCACTTAAACAGACTGCTTTTTTATTTTTAGCTTGCAAATACAGGGTGCCTCTTCTTTGTTTTTATGACTTCATACTGTAGTGGACATGTAGTCTGGGTACATTAAACTCTACTTAGCAGACACTTCTCTTGGGTTAACATAACTTAGGCTAGGTGTCATTTGCCCTTTGCAGTTTATAATTTCAGTTTTGTGAGAAGGCCAGTGTAAAGGGATACAGCTCCATGCTGTGTTTTCCACATGCATTAGGAGTTTTATATGTTGCTGATGAGGAGGGAGAAGCATAAACATGCAGAGTTTTTTTATATGGCAGCTTTTGTAATAGGTGGTGCCAATCTGATGTACTGTATTGTCTGTGCAAGCCCGTACACACAGTTCCTGTTGCTCTACTGAAACGTGCATTGAGATCCAAGCTCCTCACGGACCATGTGCTGTCTGCGTCCTGTCATGGCCTGCAATGAGCGTGCTCTTGCAGCACGGGGTGAGCATTCAGTGCTGTCTTTTCACTCAGGGATGTGCCGGAGGACGTGGAGAGCGTGAAGCAGTTCACCAGTGAGCTGATCGTAGAGGCGGTGGTGAGATGTCTGCGCGTCATCGACCCAGCTTTAGGCAACGGCCTGTCTCCCTCCTTGCCCCCTGGCATGTCTGCCCGCTTTCGGCTGGGTATGAGCCTGGCACAGGCTTGCCAGGTAAGACAAGGGACAAACAAGAAAAATAACTGGATTGCTGATAAATTCATAGCAGTTTGCGTTCGTGTTCAGTTTCTTCCAGTCTGCATTTTCTCTGCAGGCTCTCGTTATTGGAGAGAGCATGATTGCCGTGCTGAGTAATATTAATCATGTAAAAATGTTTTAACTATTCTTGATGTGTAAATATGACCAGACTCGTTCATGTTAGCTCCACACCCATTACAAAATGATTTGATGCTGTATTTCTAGGACCTGGGCTACAAGGGGGAGATTGGTTATCAGACCTTTCTGTACAGCAACGAGCCTGAAATCCGCTCTCTCCTCATGTTCTTGGTGGAGAAGCTGCCAAGGGAAAGCGCAGAGGCCTCCAACCAACCTGCAGGTACATCCTTAAAGTACCAGTGATTGACTGTAGACTAATATCTGCAAATGTGGTTAAACACCTGTGGTTCTTCTGTCAGTTTATTGCTTTTGTTTTGGTTTTACACATGGGTTATTCACTAATTTCTTCATTACTTTTTCCAAACAATTTTATTGTTTGCTTTGAATTTCAAAAAATTTCATGAGTAAAATGTTTAAGTCCTTTGGGTAATGTCTGCCAAGTATGCACCTGTCTCTGTTGCATTAACTAATATGTGTAGATATTTCACCACCCTCACAGGAAAGTCAGCCCTCTTGCACAAATCAGTAGCTGCTCAAATCAAAGCTCAGCTAGCCTTGCCCTGGGTGCCCCCTTCCTGCCGCCTGCCTCTTCTTTGCCAGTCCCAGGTACTTTGGCATTTCTTGACATTTGACTGGCATTTGTTAGCTTGTCTGTGTTGCAGAAGACCTTGCCAGTTGTTTTACTGCGTCCCTGCAGATGCCTGGTATATGGCTCTGCCTGTATAGCTCAAGGGTTGCTGCTGACTGTACATGTCTGACAATGAGGGTGTTTATTGTTTTCAGAGTGCGGGTGTATCTCACAGTTTCCACTCTCAGCCGCTGAGTTTACCTCATTGTTCTAAAGCCTTTGGGAAAAATCCAACAGGTAAGCCCTTAGCAGCAGCTGTCAGCACGTTCAGCGCACCAGTGTGCATCTTTAACACCTTTTATCTTGGACTTGTGTGTGGGTTGGAAAGGGGAACTTTTTAGTTCTGTACGTATAACAGATTAAGCAGTGTATTGGCAGCTACGAAGCAAGGCTCACCCACTCATCTGATCTTTCATAGAAGTAAAGGAGTATTACAGGGATTACTTACTGCCAGTGACTGCCCAGCCGTCCCATCATTCATCAGCACCTGCCTCTCTCTTGGAGCACCATGCTTTGGAGCTTAGTGTGGCTCAGGAATGGGAAAACGAATGGAACAGTCAGGGCCTGCTCTCCAGGCTTACTCCTGAGGTACCCACAAGCCCCTGCAGAGACCACACTGCACCAGTTTGGAAACACTGTCTTAGCACTTCAGACAAAGTATTTCATTTTTTTAGCACCTATATTGCAGTGCACTAGCATTGTCATGCCTGTTGTATATTTTTGGATAAGTAAAACCAGCATGCACAGTGAATGTGAAAATATGATCATTAAAAACATCAGACCCGCAGCAAATCAGCGGGTTTTGTTTGCATTCAGTGTTCTCCTTGTGACAGAGTGACTTATGTCTTTGCCGCACAGTTTCTGATGAGCTGTTCAAGTCCAGTTCGTTTTTATTAAACCGTTAGGTAGAAATATTTGGTGGTTTCAGCTAGAATTCTTGCGTAACTTTGAACTGACCTTTCGGTTTCTGTCAGTGTAGTAGTTACTATTTCCTTATAAGCCTACTGCGTCTCTTATGCTATTACAGGCTAAGTGCTAAGTAAATTTCCCACACTTGGCTTTTAAAGTCAGCAAACATTCCTTCTGCATTCTCATCCAGGAACTTTGAGCCCACTTCTACACTTCAGCCATTCACTCCACTTTCTCAGCACAGCACTGCATTCTTTGCAAAGTATTCTGATTTCTGCTCTGAGCTGATGCAGTCTGGGTGTGTCGCTACAGGATTATCGGTCCAGGAAGCATGCGCGCTTGCAGAAACGCATCGAGGAACAGTTTCGGGCTGCTGCTTGTCCGAGCGCCGATGTTCAGAATACCCCCAAGTCAGGCCTTGATTTGTCAGAGCTGCTACACACCTTCGGGGGTGGAGCTGGTGGGGGAAACATTCTCACCAAGGGCACACGCTTTACCCACACTGAGAAATTCACGTTTACACAGGTAAAACTTTTTAATGTTTGGGGTATACTGGAAAAAATATTCTGCTGGATTAACAAAAACATGTATTTTGTATGTATGTCCTTTACACATCAATCATGTAAAAAAAAAAAAAAAAAACTTTTATTACGTGGAAGTATATAGTTTTTATGTAAATCCAACAAAACCTGTTTTTCAAAGTGGACTCCTTACCTTTCCCATCAACAGTTTAAACTTTTTGCAAACTTTACTTTAATTATGAGAGTAAACATAAGTAGTTTGACTGCAGCCATTTGCTTCACTGATTCCAAAAGCAAAATTGTGCCACGATCATGCCGTCACAGGACCCAGAGAAAGTGGCCAAGCAGATGGAGGCAGCGGTAAACTCGCTGCCGTCCTCCCACCAGTCGGAGGAGGCCCTTCGGGCCCAGCAGCAGGAGGAGTTGGCGTCCCTGCAGCAACAGCTGCAGGAGCTCTCGGTCCGTGTGGAGGAGGTGGGCGGGGACATGAAGAAGCTGACGCTGTCCATCAATCAGGTGATCACTCCTCTCCAAGTCACCATGAGTGCTAAAGTAAATGTGAAAACAGAAGACTTCAGGCTGGTAACATTAAGATGTCATCTCTTTAAGTAGTCTGGTGTGTGTTTCACTGATCATTATTAGAAAATTTGAAGAAATATTTTTTAATTTTCACCTCATGGTGCTTAGATTTTTTTTCCAAGTTGAATTGATAAGCATGTTTCTTGTTTAACCCTGTAGAACCACAGGTGATATGTGCAGCCAACTTTGAGACGAAGCACTTGCAGTTTGGTTCAACACTTACTTTGATATCTCCAATACCCAGTGTTATGGTTACTTAACATAAGAAATACAGGTCTTTGATTGGTAGAAGCTCTGAAGACCGTCTAATGACTGAGACTTGGAGTTTGAGACTCACTGGGGGGGCGTTCTGTGGGCCTCCAGGTGTCGGAGGAGCTGAAGCAGCGAGAGCTCAGTAACGTGCAAAAGGAGAACTCTGTCCGCATTAAAAAGCAGACCGTTGACCTGCTGCCAGATGCTGACAACAACCTGGCCAGACTACAGGTGATTACAGCCTGAGGGTGTGATCCATGTAAACGGCTAAGGTTGAATGATTTTTGGCTACTGTAAAAAATGTTGTCATCGTGAATTAATTAGCAAGCAGTTAAAGTCAGTCACTTTGCTGCCTTTATAAAGTATATGACAGTAGTTCACTTAATGCAGTGATGTAATTAAACAGAAACCATTCCCTTGTGTTGTGTGGCTCAATCTAAGATACTCTTGCTCAAAGCATCAGATCAGTTGTTTTCTGCCGTATTGAGCCAGCTGTGTGTCTGTATGCGAGTACAGGCAATGGTGGATGCCAGTTCGAGACGAGTGGCCAATCTGTCCACGCAGTGGGAGAAGCATCGCACTCCCCTCCTGGAGGAGCAGCGTCGGCTCCAGGAGCTCTGCACCAGCCGGGAGGTGAGAGCCGTGTGACACGAGAATCGTGAGTGGCATGTGCGACTTTGTGTTCGCAGCGTGTCGCCCACGCGATCCTCACGCCTCCCCTCCATGACGTTGTGTCACGCTGGCCGTGCTGAGTTGTGTTCCTGCCTCTAGCTGGAGTCGTCGCGCAAGCTGTCTGAGATCAAAGACCTTCATGACAAAATAAGGCAATCTGCTGAAGATGCCAAAAAGAAGGAGGGACTTTACAAGCAGCTGGTGAGGCTGGGACGCACAGCATGTAGATGCTTCCACATAGCAAAGAACATTTGAGAAGAATAAGGTGTTTCTCCTTAGTCTGTAATAAGAGACGGTCGTGAAGGTGCATTGCATGTTTGCTGCTTGTCTCCCAAGATTACAGAATTTGAGAACCTACCGAAAGACGTGTCTCGGTCTGCGTACACCGTGAGGATTCTGGAGATCGTCAGCAACATCAAGAAACAGAAAGAGGAAATCACAAAGGTTTGGTGAACTGGCTTTTCTCCATTCTTCTTAACGTTATGCATTCAGATCATATTTTTAAACCAGGTTCTTGTGTATATTTACGTTCACCAGCAGGGTAAACTACATTTTAGAACAGAAAGGTAAGGTACGTGTAAAGGGACTAGAAATTTGTTCTGTATAACCTCAGTCATTCTTTATATGGTTGTTGTATTACTTATTTTTCTTTTTGGTAGATTTTGTCAGACACGAAGGACCTACAGAAAGAGATCAACAGCTTGACTGGAAAGCTTGACCGGACATTTGCAGTTACAGATGAACTGGTCTTTAAGGTAAATGTTTTCAGATGTGACGTCAGGGGAGGCGTAGAGCTTGGACTGTTTTAAAGTGATTACGATGCAAGTTAGTTTGTAACATCTGTGCTTTGGCTTGTAGGATGCTAAGAAAGATGAGTCTGTTCGGAAGTCTTACAAATACCTGGCAGCTTTGCATGAGGTAAGACGGATGTTTGATAATACTGATTTTAGCAAGAAAATACAGTTTTAAAGGCCTATGTAAGCATTTAGGCATGAGAACAAATTTTCTGCATAAATAATTAAGAAGCCTATGACTTGCCTCTGTCTAAGTTCAGAGTTACTGAAACATTTTGTGTCAACAATTTGTTTAATGTTTTACCAGGTCTTAGTGGCCTGTGTTCATGATGTTGTGTTTTACACTGGTGTTGTGTTTATGCCAGAATTGTACTCAGCTGATCCAGACCATCGAGGATATTGGGAGCATCATGCGAGAAATCAGGGACCTTGAGGAGCAGGTAAAGAAGCCAGCTGCCGTGCTCATGGGATCATCACGTCACTGCCGTTCTCCCTGTGCTTTTCCGCACACAGTACAACCACATTTATTGGACCCAGTGTTCCTGTTAAGAACATTTAGTGCTCTGCTTTGGCAGTAACTTCACAAGACTCATTATCTGAGCAAGGACATTTAGATTAAAGTGTAACGAAAGAATGACAGTAAAACGTTCCTGCTGGGTTTTATTTGTGCAAATTGCGTAAACTGCGGAGCACAGGCTGGAGCAGTAGCCAAGCCGGGTGCTCACGTGGCACATTGGTTGGTATGTTTCCAAAAGCGAGGTGTTGCCTTCATGACTCTGTAAGGCAATCAAGAGCTATAGAATTCTGTTGGCCGTTGTTTGTAATGGATGAAAAACATAATTGCCACTTATTTACCTGTAATGGTACAACCTCAAAATTAATGTAATTCTGTCAAATTTTGTTGAGGCGGGCAGCTGAACGGAGGTCCCTGCAATATACTAGGATTATAGACTCTTATTATTGTGGGCTCGCAGTGAGAGGACATCTGCAGGCACCAGTACAAACCTTACATTGTTAAAATGTTACCACTCGTGGTTGCATGTAGAGCATTATTAGTCTGACTGATAATTAAGATCCTTCTTGAAGTGGGAGCTGAGGCAGTGGGAGCTGAGGCTACTGAGTGCCCCAACAGAGAGACTGCATGAGTGTGTGTGTGTGTCACCTTTCTGCAGATTGAGACCGAGAATGGCAAGAAGACCATGAGTAACCTGGAGAAGATCCTTGAGGACTACAAGGCCATTCGGCAGGAGAACTCTGCTCTGGCAGCCAAGGTCAGAGAGGCGTAACACTGAATGAGCGCAGAGCTGTCGTTGGTACCTGCTGGTAATCTTGACTGGAAATGTACACTGACCGCCCAGTATGGAAGGAAGAAGCACACCATATCTGGACTGTCTGCCCGTCCTTCTTTGCCACAGGACATTACTTTTAGCCTCATTGTATTGACTGTCCAAAAGAGTACATAAATGGGGGGGTTTGTACCAAAATGGCATGGAGATCATTTTTAATTCACAAATTTAAATACGTTTTGTTAAATGGATCATACAGTGTGAATGAAAACTCCAGGAGCCTGTTTGGTTTAGTCAGCTGGTAGTGCTAACATCACTCCTTAATCGGTTGTTTTTTTTTTTTTCTTCAATTAGTTGCAAGCTGCATTAACTGAATTTGAGTCTTATAATAAACGTTGTTTGACAAACATTTCACAGATGGGTAAATGAGGATCACATAAAACTAAAATATCCAATTTTTGATGTCTTTAATAATTTGAGGACCAAAATCTAATTTTCAAAAACAGAGCAGAAATTCTTGGAAATTGTTAATGTTGATTTGTATTCTGGTTTGAGGAAAAAAAATCTTAATTTTCCATCTTAGCTGCAGTTTCTTGGTCAGACCAAATATAATATGAAGTATGCTCTTTACCATGTGTGATCTGCCATGCTTTCTTAATCTGCCATATGTGAGTATTCATTTGATGTAAAAATCACTTAAAAGCATAATCAAAATACAGTGGCAGTCAAGAAGAATTGCTCAAAAATTTTGTTTATGGTCATACTGACGTACATGGCAAAAATTTATGTCAACGTGGTCACTGTTCCTTACTAGTGTTTAGTAGGACCACCTCACACCACCTTGGCATCTTTCATAATATTCGTAAGGCAGTGCAAAGGCACTGCTTTCCTGTGTTCTTTACCACTGTCCAGGCCATTGTAGACTGTATGTTGAGTACACCTGGCCTCACTGATCATCTCCACAATCGATTTGTGGCTTTTGAACACAGAGACCATTTCTTATAAGCAACCCATTCAAAGTCAATGGCACAGACACCCATGTAAGTTATGTAGTTATTATAAAATCAAATTTGGTGGTCTTAATTAAGGTGTATTTAAGTGACCAGTGGTCCTTCTGTGGTCATTTCAGTGAACAGAAGGGATAAAATCTTTCAAACACATTGAGTCAGAAAACACCAGTATAAAATATATGTGCATTTGAGCAGTTCTTTTTGGCTGCCGGTGTAGAATGTACAACAGTAACAGTTATGCTAATTTCCTGTTGTGGATGTGTTGTGTTGTTTGTTGGTATATTTACAAACATCAGTATGACTGAAACGCGCGTGCCTTGAAAACAAAGGGCCGTTAAATTTAAAGTACTGGAGTGTAAGGTCTGGTCCTCGTGTTGTAGGAGACCAGGCCAGGGAGGAGGAACGCTGCCAGTCTGTTTTGAAACAAGTCCTGTTACTGCATATTTACTACAAAGGTTAGAAATTTGAGTGAGTTGAGAGATTTTGGATGTATTTGCCTTGTGCAGATCTGTAGTATGTCTATAACCATACTGAGCTCATTAAGCTCGTTGTCTCCTTCCCACATTGACAACATGGACACATACAAAATGTCTTATTTTGGAGATTTTGTGAACTAATTCTGATATATATTTTTTAATTGCTTGTGTTCTTGTCTCTTTGAACTCACAAAGCTGCTTTTTGTTTATTTTTTTTTTTTTTTTGCATTACGAAGCCTTATCAGAATTATCCCCTGCCAAATCATGAATCGGGGTACTTAGTCCTGGAAGAATGTATGTAAAAAGCTAAGTATTTTTAATCCTAACACGGTCAGCGTGTAGATTGCAAAACCATTAATTCCAAGCATTGTGTCACCACTGAAAGACACAAGTGGGCAATTTAACCGAATCCATAGGAATTTCAGAGCTAGTGTGACTGTTGATACTTTGAATTTCTTCATTCCATCATTAATGATAAGTTAATGAGATAAACTAGTAAGCGCTTTGGCTATAACTAGTTGTAACAATTTTTATTGTCTGTTAGCCCAGTTTAAAATTGTCAGTAATTTTTCTGTTGAATGTGATCATTCAAAATTGTTTGTTAGGAACCAGGTATGTCAAAGTTCACTGTGTTGATACCGGACAGAAGGAAGCAGTAAGAATTATTATGAATGACATTTGGGTGAATTTGAACCACAGTTTCCAACTGATTACGTGAATGTGCCCCATTAATCCTGTGTCCTGTGGTACCCTTTCCCAGACATGTCGCTTTACTACTACTACTTCTGCTAGGCTCAGTAATGTTTAGTGAAATTTGCAGTCCTTTGTGAAATGGACAGCTGATTAAGAATAGTGCACAAATCCTGGCTAGACATTTATTTCTTGCTTGCACTGTTTATTTTCCTTTTCAGTCCCTATGTTTTACAGATTCTGCACTTGCCATATTGCCCTCTGAGGGGTTTCAGTTAGTGCCGTCTGTGTTCACAGCAGAGTAAAGTGAGAATGTAATGTTCAACGCTGTGTTTAAAGTTCAGATTCAAGCGTTGCTACGGCTGACCTCTGCAGAGGACAACTGTTGTTATTGGTCTTCCCTGGAAGTTTTCCCACACGGGGCACAGAGCCCTTAGTTTTTTGTGCTTCTTGAAATATGGATTTGGAATTACTGGATAAATTATTGCTGACTTTTATTCCCGTTTCATTTTCTTGTAAAATTGTAAAACGGTTTGCTCTCACAAAACAGTGAATTTGTAGAAAAGCACAGTAATGGACACTTGCTTCTCTGCTTTTTGACCATAGTCAATGGGAATTTGGGGGAGTGAGTGTTATATAACATCTTGTGCCACAAGTTAAATTTTTTTTCTTCCCTTCAATTTTGAGAATTTCCATCATTTTAATTGGTATATGCGGGTTGGGGGGGATAAAAGGCTGCTGGAAAATTACTTTTTCTCAAAAAGTACTAGATATTTACGAAATGTAGATAAGTCTCACCATTATTTGTATTAACTTGTCACATGGTACTTGTATTACTCTTTGCCATACCGTGTCAGGTGCATCACTTTTCATCAGTGTGTGTGTGTGTGTGTGTCCTTCGACTCTTGCGGAGTTACTTGTTGCAGTTTTTGCTGGGATGCCAGAGCCACTCAGTACCATGAGCAGAAATAGCACTGTGAACCTTGAATGAATGTGGCTTGTTTCCCCCCCCCCCCACTTAGGTTAATTAAAGTAATCATTTTTAATTTTTCACTTTTTTGTCATTTTTTAATATAAACTCAGCCTCAAACCCTTGTTAGCATGTTTTATTCACTGTAATTTTAAAATCAAAAACATGACTGAACGTAATTAAAATTGACAGGTTGGATTTTTCACTGTATTAGTATAATACAGTGTAATGGAAAGTGCACTTCATCTTAAGGTGTAACAATCCGATAACTATTGTATGTACAAAGGACTGCGGACCTTTGTCTGCCTTCAAAATATTTTAAAACTTCATTTGGACACGGCCTCTTCCTATAAAAATTAAAACTAATTGTACAAATGTAATTGTTATAGTTACGTATCAAATTATGCAGCATTTTAAAGTTCTTCCCAATTAGTTTTATACTTGTGTCACATTAGTTATATAGTGCATCACCAGTGCACACTGACTGCTTAACGATCACGTTTCTTTGCCTTAACACATCTTTGTAATATAGTTCGTATAAAACAAAGTGCAGGCGCATTAATAAAGACGAATGCTGTTAAAAAGTTGTGAAACCTTTCGCTTGGTGCTTGTGGTTAAACTGAGAAAATCTAAAAAATGAGCATAGCTCTGTTAGTACTGGATCTGGCTGCTACACTACCAAAATGTTTAGTAAAAGATTATACTTTTTCCATGCAAGTTGCACAAAATGCAAAACCTGAGATGTCGCAAGACAGGATCCAAATTTTGTACATAACATAAAAGCGCATGGTTCAGGATGACGCTGAAAGGTGTGTAGAATGAATTCGATCCACTCACAACAGCGGAATATCCAGCCGCCGTTCGGAAATGATTAAATAAGGAAAAAAAAAAAAATTAATTAAACATCAACGGTGTAGCATCCGCCGCGGTGACGGTGACGTCACCCTCAGGGGTCGGTAAAACAAGAGACGATTGGCTCCCAGACCTAAAGACTCGAGTCTCAGCAGAC
This sequence comes from Chitala chitala, assembly GCA_025773905.1. Lineage (NCBI taxonomy): Eukaryota > Metazoa > Chordata > Actinopteri > Osteoglossiformes > Notopteridae > Chitala > Chitala chitala. The sequence goes on along the minus strand of JABJVR010016483.1, from coordinate 3,203 downwards.
TGATCCGTTGTCGGTGGTGCGCGCGACCCGAGCTCGCGTCCTGCTCGTTCCCTCGGTCGGGCGGTCCCGTTACAATATAACACACACAACCAAGTGAAGCGCGCGCCGCCTGCCTGAACAGTGCCGAATGGCACGCGGCGTGCACGGGCTCGTTGTCCACTGTTATTCCCGTCACCCGCACCACCCACCCGGCCAGCCTCATTCCCACGGTTAGTGACGCTGCGGCTATAGTATCCACGGTGTACATGTTATCCGCGCTTTCGCTACAAACACCACACTTATTCTGCATAATATGGCTCCGAGGCGCAAAAGTAGTCATGCCTGCAATCCTGCTACGCCAAAGAGAAGGCGTGAAGTTCTTCCTTTAAGTGAGAAAATCAAAATTGTCGATTTGGTGCTGAAAGATAAAAAGTCGTATGCTGAAGTTGCCAGAATGTACAACAAGAACGAGTCGTCGATTCGCGAAGTCATGAAAAAGAAAGATGAAATTCGCGCTAGTGTTGCTTACGCTCCTAAAACTGCTAAAGTAACGTCCCGAGTGCGCGATAAATATTTAGTAAAGACGGAAAAGGCGTTACATTTGTGGCTGGAAGACATGAACAGGCAGCGTGTTCCGGTTGATGGTAACGTGTTGCGTCAGAAAGCATTGAGCCTATACGAAGACTTCAGCAAAGGATCCACTGAACAGAGGAACGCCAAGCCCTTTACTGCAAGTAAGGGATGGTTGAATAGATTCAAGAATCGTTACGACCTTAAAAATATAAAAACTACTTTGCCTACTGATGATGAGGCAGCTGCTAGATTTCCAACAGAATTAACGAAGTTGATTGGAGAAAAGCGATACCTTCCAGAGCAAGTTTTTAATTGTGGTGAAACTGACTTGTTCTGGAAGAAGATGCCAAATAGAACGTACATTCACAAAAGCGCAAAGCAGGCGCCAGGGTTTACGGCATGGAAGGACAGATTAACGCTGGTGCTGTGTTGCAACGCTGCAGGGCATATAATCAAGCCAGACGTTGTTTACAGAGCTAAGAATCCGCGGGCTCTCAAGAACAAAAATAAGAATCATTTGCCCGTGTTTTGGCAACACAATCAGAAAGCGTGTGTCACAGCCATTTTATTTTTAGAATGGTTCCAGCAATGTTTCATTTCAGAAGTGAAGAAATATTTGGAACAGAAAGGGTTGGAGTTCAAAGTCCTACTAGTAATAGACAGTGCACCTGGCCATCCTGAATCTGTTTGCTATGAAGATGAAAATATAGAGGTTTTATTTTTACCTCCCAGCACTAATGCATTGCTGCAGCCTCTTGACCAGGGTATATTTCGCTGTGTGAAAGCCACATACACCCGTCTGATGTTTGATCGCATTAGAGCAGCCATTGATACCAACCCTAATCTTGATGTAATGCAATACTGGAAATCATTCACCATCGCTGATGCCATAACGTTAATAAAAGCAGCAGTGGATGAATTAAAACCAGAAATTGTTAATGCGTGCTGGAAACCTTTATGGAGTGAAGCTGTAAATGATTTTAAAGGCTTCCCAGAGATTAATGGTGAAATTACAAAAATTCTTGAGGTAGCAAGAGAAGTTGGTGGAGATGGATTTGTTGACATGATTGATGAAGAGGTAGAAGAACATATTAAAGCTCACGAAGAAACATTAACAAATGAAGAGCTGGAAGAACTTGTTAAATCATCAGCAGAGGAGGACGAAGAAGCAGAAGAACCAGCAATGTGGACGTTGCAGAAATTTGCCGAAGTGTTTCAGATTGCTCAGACTTTAAAGGACAAAATTATGGAATATGATCCTTGGATGGAACGTAGCATTAAAGTCACCCGGAGCATCGCCGAAGGACTGCAACCCCTGCAGCAACATTTTGATGAACTGAAAAGAAAAAGGAATCAACTACCTATCACAATGCTTTTTGAAACAGTAACAGTAAAACAAGAAACTCCAAGTATTGAGGATCACCATCCATCAACTTCATCTGCTCCTGACTTTATCCCTGGTGCTCAAGTGAGAGGTACCGCTCCTTCATCGTTCAACCTTCCAAGATCACCTGAAGCAGATGACCCTTCTGACAATTTGCCAGAAGGTCTATAGCCTAACTCTCCCTGTCACAACAATGCCTACGTTATTCACTTCAATTAATTTCATCACGTAGGCGTTGTATCTAATCCATTTCATCATCATTCTTCATCATCATTTTTATCACATTAAAACAAGAAGAACAAAGACGAAAGATGGTGAGTACAGAACAATAAAATGTATATTTTTGAGAGAAAGAGTCAATGTGTATAGTTTTAAAATTGCTTAAATGTTAAATGTGTGTATATATAGCATTATTATCTATGGATTTCATTCATCCGTAGGGGTGCATGGAACATACCCCCCCCCTGCAGATATGGGGGGGCTACTGCTGTATATTGTTTTAATAAAAAATTTGTGTAAGATTTATGAATCTGTTGTAGGCTATATATAACTACATATGCGCACATGCACAGTGTTGATAAAGCTATTTATCTAAGCAGTAAGTTTGTTTTGTTATGCAATAAATACAATATATTATTGTAAATTATAATGCTTCCAAAATGTGCTGTCCAGTATTAAATGGGATGCCTAGAAGAACACAGGTTTGGGCCCAAACTCAGGTCACCCAAAACAATATATGTGTTTATTGCATGTCTTTTTTTTTTTTTTTTTTTTTTTAACTTCACCACCAGCAACTGTGAAGGCATCCGTGGCTATGGAGGGAATATGTTACGGTAAGTTTTTTATTATTAGATGGGGAAAAAAAAACAAGATTTGTGTAGCATTGAAAGTGTAACTGTTGGACACCTATTTTGTAATTTTTTTGGCAGTTTCCTTACATTAAAGTAAAACCACATTGGATTAGCATGCCCTTGTTTGTGGCTCCACACAAATGTTTGTTATGGTAAAACACAAAATGGCAGGTTGCCTTAAGGAAGTAAACTGAAGGAAGCATGACTGATACCCTGGAGGTTCTTCTGTTGCTCTATACAAAAATATACATTTTAAATTACAATTCCTGCACCTAGTGATTCTTTGGGGTGATTTTCAATATGCTATGCATAATTTTGCTGACTTTTTTGTTGCGATGTCTGGTTATCATCTGTGTGACAAAGGTAAGAATTTGATTATAAACGTGTGTGTGTGTGTGTATATAAAATATATATAT
>JABJVR010016455.1:0-41376 GCA_025773905.1 Chitala chitala | reverse complement strand
ATATATATATATATAAATAAAGCTAACAGGAGTGGGGGGACACTGCAAAAAAATCCTGTCTCAGTTATGTCAAAATGTAAAGGTGAATTAAATCAAGATGCATATGTCTTGATGCATACACAAAGAACACAAAAATAAACATCACGCCACATTACCAAAAACACACAATCATATCAGATGAAGGTGTAAACAAAACGGCTCAAAAACCAACAGGCTTTAATCAGCATTACTGCCTGTAGACAAGTATGTTAAAGAACATCCCCATTGGAATCCTCCACCTGCCTCAAATCAATAAGCATTGCTTCAATTAGCTTAACAAGTAACTGTCAATGTTAACTCTTAACCAGGCTGACAAATGTGCCTGACACTACTCTGAATCAGCATTTTTCTTGACGGCTGGCAGGAAATCGTTGAAGGGTGGTCAGTGAATGCTGTTGTCCAGCAGGACATCCTACAAAGATGCAGTGCAGCACTGAATCATGTCGGAACATGGGCTGTGGACAGAGGGGGCTGCGTCAGCTCCCAACGGGGCTCTCAGTCCATGTCCCAGTGCCATAGTGACACCCAAACCAGGAAGAGCCAGCTCTAGGATAGGCTCAGCATGTCACAGCTCACTTCTTTCTTCTTATCCACAACACCTATCCAACAGCAGCAAGTTAAAGGAGGGTAACAATTAACCAGCAGCACTAGCATTTAAAGTACCCTAGTAGACAGCTGGTAAAACAATCACTTCCTGTAGTCAATTAGTACCTTTGGATTCTTGTAATATTTTACCACATTTTACTGTTACTGATTAAGTTAAACTACTTTAAATACTATTCAGTGCCATTAGCAATAAAGACCATCTAAGAAGTAAGCCAGTGCATTGCTGAAGAATATACTTAGGCAGGATTAGCTGTGTGGGGCAGAACGAGTCCCTCTGGGCATGGGGCCTGTCCCCTAACACATACCAGTTAATATCCCTGAACAAGAGGCCAACAAAGCATCCATCAGCCTCTCAAGAGGTCACAAATACAGCAAATACCCACCCCTGGGGGTGGGGGGGATTACGTCTCATTTCCATTGACAGCAAAGAGACTGCTGAATTATGCAACAGACTGTCAGGGCCAAACTGTAGTCCATCCCTCTGTGGAGCCAGTAGCAGCAAAAGGAACAAGCCGGCCTGGTCCTGAGTGTCTCTTCACTGAACCAGCAGAGGAAAACAAAGTCCCGCATGGAAAGCACTTACGCTCCTCCAAAAAGGCAAGGTACACTGGAAGACCAGTCTTAGTTATTAACCCCAGGACAAACACCATGTTTTAGAGTCAATTTACACAAAAGGAAGATCAAAGTGACTCCGGGCATTTTAGGTAGTGAAACAAATGAACCAATTCAGGTTTCTTCTTGACAATAGACTGAACATGGAAAGTAGGGCAGTGCAAAAGCACCTGAAACCTTTACTGGACAAGTTTTTGCACACATTTAAACCCAACACATACAAACATTAATGCTGCTCCTCAGTACCAAAACCTGAGTCTTCCTGTGACACCTAAAGATAAACCATTCACCAACCAAAACAGAAATGCCCACAAAAACATCTCTCCTATCCCTTGAAGCCAAAAGAGCGCACACACTCTAGGAAAGCAATCAAATATTCTCATGAGCAGTACAAATTTGGCTAGCAATTTCCTGAAACACACCGTGCCCAATAATGATTTATAGGTACTCATAACACCATTTTTATAAGTGTAGCTTTGTCCATCTGGCAAACATGGAACACTCTGGAACCGGTGAAAGTTACAGTTGGACTGTGCCTCCTACACTAGGCACTATGGTCCGGATTTCCAGCTATTTCTACACAGCAGGTTCCTTGGTAGTGCATTCAAGACAGCAAAGCACATCAGCAAAATTTTGTCAGGCTCTCAAATTAATATGGCAGCTTTAACGGCAATTATTACATTGTTGATTAATCATCTTTCTCAACTGCTCAAGACTCAAAGGACAATAAATGCACTCCCTCCAGGGACCAGCAAGTTACTCTGTGCTTTTACTGAAAGACTTTGCATTAATAAGGTGATGGCATTGGTGAAGAAAAAAAAATTCTGTTGTGATTTGGTTTTTAGAGGAAACCACGTGAAAACTACTGCAATATATGAATTTTGTTACATTTTGATAAATTAATAGTACAAGTTGCACATTTCTGATTTTTTACATGCCATTTTTTCCGTGACAAGCTACGGCTTGTATAGCCTTTACTAATGTCCCCTATACTTTAACAAAATGACAGCATGAAAGTGTGACAGCTACTGTATTACCATACGTATTTCTGCACACCATTAACACTGTAAAACACCCATGAATCAATCAACTGTAGTACAGTAATACCTTTCCCTACATTGTTAATTCGCAGCAAGACTCGCAACTCAACTCAAAAAATGACTGAAGTTGAATAAACTCTTGAAACGTTACCTCATAAATTCTTACAAGCAACTGAATAATGTCACTAATAGAATGAGTTGTTCGATAGTTCAACATTTTGTTTTCAACGTTTTTTTTTTCCCCAGTCAGTGGAATATTCCTATTAGTTATCCTGTGTACATTCCTATCAGTTATCCTGCGTACATTCCTATCAGTTATCCTGTGTACATGGCATGATCTTAGCTGGGAGGGGGGGGTGTCTGATGGCAGTAGTATTCTCTTCATCACCAGCTGTGAACCTGTGAGCTACTCTTAAAAGCTGATGAAGACGTACACATGATGGATACACCAATCAGCCATAACATTATGACAGGTGAAGTGAATAACTGGTTATCCCATCACAACAATGGAAGTGCCATTATAAGTACAGCCCTTCATGGAAACAGTATTCACTGATGTCATTGGCCTCTTTTAGCAGGATAATGTGCCCTGCCAGACTGCAAAAAATGGTTCAAAAATGGTTGGAGGAACACAACGATGAGTTTGAGCTATTGAGTTGAACTGAAAATTATCCATAAATCAATCCAATCCAGCAATTGTGCGATGTGCTGAAAAAACAAGTCTGATCCAAGGAGGCCCCACCTACAGGACTTAAAGGATTTGCTACTGACGACTTGGTGCTAGATACCACAGTATACCTTCAGAGGTTTAGTGCAGTCCATGCCTCGATGGGTCAGGGTTGTTTTGGCAGAAACACACACACACACACAGACAAAATTAAAAAAGGGAGGAAAAGGAGACAAAGCAGTAAGTGAAATAAAGAAAGCTAAATGATAATATGTGCAAGCTGATGAAAGGAGATAAGGACCCAGGTCTTGATGTGCAAGCCAATAGTTGCTAATCTTTTCCCAATTGATGAAACAGACTTTCACCTTTTTTCAGGGTTTTCAGACACTGAAGTCCAAATCAAAGAGCCAGAATGTTTTTATTTCAACACTGCCAGAAATCCGTAATGAAATAAATTCGGCACATGAAAAAATGAGTCCTGAACTTTCTTTTCATTTAAAAATAGACCTAGTCACAAGCCAGAAAAGAGTTTACTGAGGAAACGTTTTGAGGGAAAGAGCCTGGGTGCTGACAGAAAAATGAATTTAGCCTTTTACATGGACAGCTCATGCAACAGGAGTCCATCAGTGCGGAAATAACTGGAAGAAAATGAACGGAGAACAATCTGGACAACTGACTGCTATTTGGTTTAAAAACAAATGTAAAACAGCTAAGTTGTGGGGCAGAAGAAGGGTGCAAATACTAACGTTATTAATTAAATACATTTTCTCATCTTCTCATCACTCTCATTCACTGGCAACAGACTGACATTATGCCATCTGGGACCAAGTTTCCTCACACTAGAACATACAAACACTATTTCTAAGTTCACTTCATGGTTTTAACAACGGAAGAACTAAATCAAATCAGTTTAGTGAGTTAAACTAATTTTTGGCACGACATAAATGACAATCATATGTCTGAAATGACTTTCTGGAATATGAATTAAAAAATTTTAAAAAGTCAAATATCACAAGGAAACAAACAGCTACATAAGTAATTGTGTGCACTCCAATATACCTTGTCTTTAATAAATAAGTATTAAGGAGTAGAAGCCAATGAAAGCAAAGAGTTAGCACTTTTGAAAAGTTCGTCATCAGAGGGGAGCTCAATTTTTGAGCACGCCTTACAGGGACGTGGTTTGACAGAATGGACTGTGTTTAGACTCCCATTGGGGGTAGGGGTTTGGGGGGGGGCATTACCATGACTCCTGCCCCTCCTCCCCTTCTGCAGCTTCCTATGCTTATGTTATTCCAGTAGCACTTCACACTATCCCAGGGCCAGAGTAACAACAATGAGGTGTCAAGGCAATGTCGCTCCACAGTGCTCAAGCTGCTGTGTAAACAAAACTCTCTAACTGAGGACAGGGGCAGGCAGCTGGGTTATCAGCAAAGGGGAGTCAGACATGTGCCAGTTCCCACTGGCCAGCAGAGTCAAGAACTGCTTTGGGCCTGAGAGGGGTGATCACAGCCATCTGCGCTAACCTCTGGAAAGGCAGTAGACTGGCAGTCTGACAGAACACTACAGATAATCTTATGGTTTGCTGTTCAAGGAGACTCATAAATCATTCTTATACTTGCCACCAGCTTTCAAGACCAGTAAAACCCAATATATGGTTTTCAAAACCCCTTCAAAGGCTGCAACCAGACAAATATATTCCAAAAACATAGCAGAGATCTCATAGATTTCATAACTCAGCAAAAAACTTTATCAACAACACTATACAGACTGAGCTTATACAAATACTGCCAGTGATGAACAGTGCACTGTAAACCCACCCACACTCTGCTAAATGAGACAGTGACCACCAGCACATCCTAATCTCAACCACAATGGATTAGAAGACCCAGTGACTGCCAGCACACTGTAATCCCACTTACAGTGGGCGACAAAAGATAGTGCATTATAATCCCACCCATACTAGTTTAGAGGCGCCAGTGATTGCCAGCACACTGTAAAGCAAGCCACTGGGAGCTGAAACTTAATTCCTCTCATCCAGTGGGAAAATGAAGCGTGGAGTGTGAAAGCTGAGTATCAGACGCTAGGCACATTAATTTCCCTGGCTGCTCCCTTTACCCTCATGTCTCGACAAACATGCCACACACCAATGATCCATTGTGAAAAGTTGCACAGTAACTTATTCCCCACTGCCAATAACACAAACTACCTGCAAAGCTTCATCTCACTTCTGACAACCTATTTACAGGTAAACGTGTCCATCTGACACCTCTGTCTAGATGCAGACCAACCAATGAGCATGTATATATAGGGTGACCACTGTACATACAAATTCATCCAAACTAACAAGCAAAATTAAAGCTACACATTACATACACTAGTCATACATGAATGTAGGGATGAAAGGCCAGTGTACTTACTCCAAGCAAATGACCTTGAACAATACAACAAGGGTTAACAAGGCTTTTTATAGTGTTTTTCATTTGAACAGCTGTAAGGAGAATCTAAGAGAAGCATAGTATATTTTAACCAAACCTGTGTTGATAATACTATTTAGCAGGCTAATGCGTTTCAGTATAACCTGGTGGTACACCCTGTACATCAATTCCATTCAGCTTCTCTTAGACCTATGATCCAACAGGGACTTCTGCCTTTGGTCTGGTGGGGTTTGCCTGAAGAGGTAAAGAAACAGCACAGCAGGCTCCAGCAATAACCTTCACAGTTCTCTGCTCAGTGTCACAGGGCCTCACAGCTACCAAATGGCCACATGTCTTCAGTTGGACATGCATGTCAAGGTGGTCACGCTTCTGATTAATGTGCCATGTTCATCACAGGTGAAATCACCATGTCCCATTTGTCTTCAGCACTACATATTTAAAATGTTTTTCTGATATGGGAAAGATCTGAAGAAAAGAAAAAGACCTGGTGCTTGAGTGCCTACAAATATAGCAGAGACAATATAATTGCAAAGGACAGTCTTCCCATAACAAAAAGGGCAAACGGGTAAAAAAAAAAAAAAAAAAAAAAAAAGAAAATTATATAATAACAATAATTTACTACTTTTTTCCCTCCCAGCCATTCTTGTTTCCTGTTAATGCTCTAATTTAATGAGAATTCAGCTTTCTTCCATTAACTGCACAAAATTATCAGCTGTAAATATGCTGCTATCCCTACTATGCATAAAGACTTAGCAAATCTGTTAGCAAAAAAAATTCAGGACTTCAGTTCATGTTTAGTTGTAAATCAGGTTCATCACACATCTTCATGGAGGAAATCCTGATGAATTATTCTCCAGCTATGTCAAAAATCCTGGAAGCACCAGCAATGATGACAAGCTGTTTGTTTTGCCCTTGAAAGATGCTCTGCAAGGGATGTGAGTTGCTATGAGTCAGTCCCTTGGGACCTCAGGCTGTGGTTTGACTTTGGGGTATATCCACTACCAGAATATTCCATTGTCACTGCTTTTGTATAACACCACAAGGGCTCACGTACTTTTACAGAAAAGTCACATTATACAAGTACAATAAAATGCCACGAAGAATTTCCTATCCTACTAATACTCAGTTGAGAAGGCGAGACAAAAAAAAAAAAAGACATTTTAAGTCAGCAAGCAATGAAAGAGCCCAGTACACAGAATGGTAAACAGTGGCATACTGCTGAACACCTGGAAATGGCAGTGTGTCTTAACTATAGGGGCTACAAGGTCAGTGAGGTCAAAGCAAAAAAGGATTTGTTGAAGTGACGTCTACCACAGAAAAAAAGAATTGCATTACAACATGTTTTTTTTTTTTTTTTCCCCTCGAAAAAAGGTTTTGATTTTATAGGTGCATTTGTGTAGTTACCTGAGGCTTTTATTTGTTCACATTACAAACTCTACACAATGGTGTTGAAGCTCTTGTATTCAAATATATGCTGCAAGCAGAATCAATAATTTCAACTCAGCTGTTTTTTTCCCTCCGTCAAAAATGTCGTCTCATAGACTGTAAACATACAACCTGAAGTCGACTCATTAATTACAGCTTTATGTTGAAGCAATATATTTTATGCAGATTTGATACCTGGTTATTCTTAACTAAAGCGAAGTCTGAACATGTCTACTAAAGGTGTGGGCCAAACATGGGGGTGGGAATGCCCATTGGATGTGACTTTTACAGCATGCTAAATTTCCCAAGGCTCGTAATGCCATAAACTTAGGGGGTTACAATCTATATAGGTGCAACGAGGACCTCACACTGTCAACAGGCATAGAGAATCACCAGCCAGAGCTGCAATGTGATCCTCCCCCCACCACAATACACCCTGTCCTCCCAGATGCTAACATTGACCACTAGCACAGTAAAGGCCAATAACTGGGCACTCAACAAGGCAAAGACTAAAAATGTTGTGCCAAAACAAAATAAAGAGACAGTAACTATAGCGGCCCTACCAAGTGTCCTAGCCATCAACACCTACCTTCTGTCTGGAAAAATAAAGTTCTTAATGCTATCCCATAACAAGATCAGACAACAACACTAAACACTCAAAGCAAATTATGCTAATACTGTCCTACTAAGAAGTGCACTAGCTACCAACACTGTCCAGCAAACAGCAGAAAAAAATGCCAACATGGTTGTTCCACCAAGGCATAAGCTAAAGGTAGCTGCCCAGCTATCTCCAAATAAATCAGGACAGGATTTTAAGAAGCAGGTTAGCGCTCCTGTGCACATGTGCTATCCGTAGTGCCTACAACAGACTAAGTGCAGGCACTCTGAAGAGACCATGGAAAAGTATGCTTTAAACCTCCACTCTTCATTTTAGCTTGTGCTGCGTTTCACCTCCCAGAACTAGCACGTTACCAGCACCTCTCTGCAACAGCAAACCTTTCTCCCCCTTATGACCCCTAAAGTCCCCCAGGCAGAGGCAGGTAAAGCCACTCACCAAGAGTTTCTCTATCTCACATACAAACACACACACAGAGTTCACAAAATTAACACGACTTACCATGTTATGCCGGCTGAGCCCCAGCACTGTACTGAACTGCATTTGGCTGAACCATGCTCCACTCTGCTTGCTTAGCCTGCCTCTGTCCTCCCTTGGGTTTGGAGGTTGCGCTACTCTGCTCACTGCGGCAACTCTTCCAAGCGCGGGCCCGCCTCCGGCCGTCCCCTACTCTGTCTCAGAGCCCCTCCCTCTCTCCTGCTCTCCACACACATACACACACAATCATGCACTCACACACAAGCGTGCTGCCAGGGCTCCAGGAAGGGGGGCTCAGACAAGCGACATACAAACAGAGTACGGTAACGAGCCAGTAAGCAAAGTTCAGAAAACCTCCCTGGCAGGGACTTTCACTCATGTGCTTATAACAGTTTGTCAATAGTAATGAAAAACTGAGTCACGTGCAGTTTTAAATCTGTCACTAAGTCCTTCCTCACTTTGCAGGATCCTTCAGAGCTCCAACTGCTTAACTGACAAACACACGCAACACTTGACTTACTGACAGCTCCAAATGAGACCAAAGGCAAGCCTCAGAGGATTTTTTTCTATTATGACCAGTTCAAAGAGCCAAGGAGGTGAACACAAAGGCAACAAAAGAAAACAGCAGTGACATGGGGTTGGGCCAGCTTCAACACAAGTAGTGGGCAGTAACCAAATCAGGTCAAAATTCATTTTGATCATCAGAGCATTAAATGTGCTTCCCGTGTTGCTGATTTCACACTCAGTGAAACACGGACAGGCTCATGCAATCTGCGGCGGGTCGTTCGGAGGGGCTCCGAGCCCTAGCGCACACAAGCACTTGCACTTAAACATGACAGGAGAGCAAACTGCACAACTGGACTAAAACTACAAATTTCCAGAATATAAGAGGAAAGAAAGAACAAACAGGAAGAAAGAAAAGGAAGATGCCAGAACTACATTAGTTCTAAAGTGGCACAACTGCTTGCATTTCCACCTTTGAATGACTTGCATGCATAGCAGCTGTACAAAATGCTATCCACCGTGTGCCCTGAACCTCACTTAAAGCATGTTTGACAGAATAAGGCACTGCAGGATGAGCAGGCAGCTGTTGGACAAGGTGTCCCATTTGATAGGGGAAGGCAGAGACATTTAAAGCCTCCTTGTGTGGCCGAATTTCCTCTTAGCCTGCCCAAGTAACACAGCTGTACAATCACTTTAGTCAGGACTGAGCTCAGTACTCCACTGCACTCTAGCAGTAAATCCATGCCTGTAACTTCTGCAGCAGACAAAGAAAAGTGCAGTGAAGAGCAAAGTTTACCAGCCTGGCAGCACCATATGACCATTTCATATGACCATTCAGAGCTGACGTGCACATCACCGCTCTAAAATGTCTACGAGGAGATCGTTTGTGACTAACCAAGAGGACTCGGCATTATATTTAAAACTAATCTGAAAATATGCTAAAGATTGCATAAAAAATATATACATATATATTATATATCAAAATGGTTATAAACAATACAGTGATGCTTCCATATTCATGCTGTTCTTGTATGGAAATGTTTGGCACTAACATCCCATAATCCCACTGTTCTACAGGAAATCCATTAAAAGCTTCAAATGCAGTTTTACGCCAGTGACTTCACCTTATTTTCTCATGTCCAAGCAAGACAAAGCTGTCTCAAAATATCAACCGTTTTCCTCAACAAGGCAATTAAACAACCTTTGGATGAAGAAATCGGTTTTAAAGTCCCACCCCTCGCAGGTTCTACAACTTGTGAGACAGACTTTGACCAAGGAAAATGAGTTTGTGGTTAAAGATGTGACTAATGGACTTTGCTTGCCTAATGAACCTCTAAAACTGGTCACGCCTGTGGCTGTTCCTGTGTGTTCCCACTCTTTAAATTATAATAATTACACTTTGCCTAAAATAACAAATTACACATTTTAAACAAAATGCAAGGGGAAAAAAAAAAAAAAAAAAAAAAAAAAACAACGCAGGTATGACAACCAGTTCTGGAATACAGAAGTTTCAGGGACTGTACTGTAAAACAACAGGTTTTCCCACTTGTACACGTTTTAACATTAATTGAAAATACTTATACAGCAAATAAAAAGTATAAAATTCTGGTTAAACACCCTGCAATTTACAAAACTGAACAGTAATTTCTCCAGTGGTTTAAACACCTACTGTAGCTTTACCAACTACTCACATCATTTTTCAAAGGCTGACATGTTATTTCATACCTTATGCCCCAGGTATAAAAACACCAGAACATTTCTACTGGACATCCAGTTCATAATTATACTTAACATACAATCACTCTATTATGTAGAAAGTATATGGTGAAAGATGACTGATAGACATTAATTAATGTACTTGGCTTAGCACAGTGACAATTATGAACATGTCAAAGGCTGCTACATTCTGTCCAGCTGGGAAACTTCCCATAGTAATCCCATAGTGTCAAGCAGAAGCATTATGTTCAAAATAAACAGAATAGTTAATATTATGGTGTGTGGCTAAACAGCATGACACAAGACTACATGCTGCTGTCAGCCAAACCCCTTGGCTGAGGTGTAGTAAACCTTTAGTAACACAGGTATGTATACACAATTAGGGGGAGGAAAAATATCGATTTTATGATTAATCACGATAATGGTTTTGACGATACAATATTGATTCACAAAATCCCGAGATCAGTCTTGTTAATTTATGCATTTTTTCTTGACTTTGAAAATATTTGATCTGAATTTTACTTGTATTGTTCCTCTTATTGTATTATCACAATAAGAGCTTATTACTGTACTAATCTTGCACACATTTAAAGCATTTTTCTGAAATAATCAAAGATGTTATTCTGGACAGTTAAATTTTCTAAATTTCTCCCAGACAGTTTGTATGACCTGGGGACACCAAACTGCAATCTCCCTGTGTTTAGTTGTTAAAAGTTAAAGTAAAAGAGTACTGCTTCATCAGACACAGCAGCTGCATGATTAGGAATAAAAACATGGTAAAAAAATGTACCATTGCAATGCATCTGATTATCACAAAAGACAGAAAGGACAGGCAAAATCAAACCTGTTGTTTCTGTCTCTGAGCATGAAAAACCTGCTATTTGCATATATTAAATTCTGATTTTGTAGTATTGATTTTGCAGTACTGCAGGTGTTGTTGTTTTCATGAGTTTGAGGTTATTTTGATGGAATATATCACTTGGGTAACAAAAAACTATGATAAAGACAAAGTAAATAAATAATAACCTAAACAGAAACTGCATACATTTACTACAAACAGAACAGGTTACATATTTAACAAACGTCTGAAAAATAACATTATGTATATGCAAAAAAACACTAATTACTACACTGTGCCACCAAAACTTAGTCCAGATTCTGACTTAAATAGGGGTTTTTGTGCTGAGACACTTAATAGAATACATCTGCTGAAGAGACGCAGGCAGGTTAGATGAGGATTGTCTAATCAAACAAACCAAATATTTTAAATACTTAAATTTAGTAATGGATAGCACATAGAATACACTGTTCTCTGATAAAACCTGCTTATTTTGTTGTAAGCATGCCCAGGAGGGGCTGGGCAGCCACTCAACCTTGGGCTCCCAGATGGTTTTCTTCTCCACACTGTGGAGTTTTTGGTTTCTCTCCTCTGCTGTTGTCTGGCCTTATTTGCATTTATTCCTATTATTCTGCAACATCTGCAATTTCTTCTGCAAAGCGCTTTGAGGCACATTGTTGTAAATGACACTATATAAAAATAAACTGAATTGAATTGAATAAAACAGAATAAAAGATGTATTCTGTCCTACCATGGAAATTTTAAAAGAGTTTTTGAAATTCTTCTAATGAAGTGAATCGTCCATTTCATAAGAGCCAGGCTAGGATTACATGAGGTTGCCAGTGTAGCCGTCTACTGTATAACTGTACGCTACAGAGGGACACTGTGTGGCATGTGTGACACTGACTGGGCCTTACTGGATAATCAGGTTGGGAGACAAATTTGCATGGTTAGCCACAGCTCTGATACACCCATGTGAATAGACATTTCACAACGACACTCCTGTGCCCAAGTACACCTTACCCCACAAGTATGTTCTCAGGACTTGATCATCATCCCAGCATAAAACCAGTATTCTGTCCTCAGGCTAATTACAGTGCAAATCATGACATTTATTACTTTATCCAGCCTAACAAACCAAAATAAAGGTTAAGGTTTTATACAAGCAGCTGGGGGTAATTAGACTTTATAAGCTCATTGTGCACTGGCAAATTAAAGCATGCAATATGCAAAGCCAGTGAAATGTGTGACGGATTTGGACTCCCTCTCTCAGCAAAGCACAATCCCTGAAGGACTGAGGCAAATGGCACGATGCTGGTGGTTGTCGCTCCCATGATGATGAAGCAGCATTCAGTCACGGTGAGCAAAAAGGCAGGAATGCTGTCAGACATCTACAGCCTCTGGGGCTGCTCACTCCTGTCACAGGGAACTGGGATGTGGGGGTGGGAGCTGAACCTGGAAAATTCTCATACCTTGACTAAAGCATGTGGAAGCATCTATAAACGGCCCTCTAAGTGGATAATTATGCCCACTTTAAGCCCCACTTCAGCAGCACAGATCAGCCCCCTTCCCCGCTAACACCTGAGAGCCCTGCAGGAACATTCTTAATACTGCTCTTGGAGCTCATTAAGCCACAAAAAAAACTGGCATAATCACCAAGGCACATGAACGGCACTTCCTGGCTAACCAAAAAAAAAAAAAATAATAATAATCCATCCTACATCAGATCATTATGTTGGTCTTCACCATTTACTTAAACTCCAAAACTCACTCCACAGTCCTCCATACCCTTACTGACCACAGACAAGGAGAGCTTAACATCAACTGAAGTCACAGCAAAAAATGGACATCACCGCAAGGTCCATTTGCACATAGGATGTTTTCGTCACTGTCTCCTGTACTTACAGAATTATCCTCCAGCATCCAGAATCTCTTTGTGCTCCTCTCACAGGGAACAAACCCAGGGCTCAGCAAACTTCATATGTGAGTAACTGACAAGAATTGCACAGCATGCCAGATAAACATGTGCAATGCAAGTGTATGGTGTGGGACATACAGATCGTAATGGCCTGGATTTCTGTATCCAGTGCAGTGCTGGTAAGTCAGACATAGCCATTGTCAAACAACACCTACAGAGTCAGAACTGGAAAGGCTCATGAGAAAGCTCTATATAAAGGTCCAAAAATAAGTTTTAATTACTAGCTTTAAAAATAAATACTGTTTATTGTAAACAGTGTAAATATGTACATTCAAAAATGCACACAAGACAGGTCAAATCCTTCTTCAGAGGATCAAGTTTACAGTACACCTATACTTACCTGACACACCCCCTAACAGTCAACTAACCATCAATAAAGTTCCTGATAACAGTGTATAACACTGCATGCACTTAAGTGCACCAACACTTCATTTACACTATGAGTATTCTGTTAAAACAATGGACAACAACTGATACGAGTTAAAGATGCCTACGTGGAAAAAAACTTTGCAACATTATGCAGAAGCTAGCTACAGTATCAAACATAAACAGTGCATGTTCAAAGTGGTGTTTACAGAGGAAAGGACCATAATGACAGCACAGACTCTGTACACATGTTAACACACAGGACAAAGGCATATACCTTCCCTCACACAAAGCACAGCTGAGAACAGAGCAACTGTAACAACCTGTTACAGGTAGCATGCCTGCTCCTGTTAATGCATCCCTAGTAGTGAACAACAGAGGAAGATGGAAATATGAATAGGCAGACTGTAATTGGCTGCTTTTACAATAAGACAGATTTGTATAGCTCCCTTTCAACAAGGAATATTCTTCTTGGGGGGGTTCCACATTGTCCACTCCAGTGTAACTCTCTGCTGTGTCAATTAGCTTACTATGAATTCATAATATGTCAAAAGTGATTATATGTTTGAGGTTTAAAGAATGGGGACTCTACTGAAATTTAATTTGTCACAAACACAGCCACAGCTGATCTCAGAATTATCCAGGACAAATAGTCTGCTAATGCAGTGAATGACAAAAGCCTTTAAAAAATGGACAGCCTACATTTAACCACAAAGAAGCAAACATTATACTATTACTTTAAAAATCTAGGCTACGCCATATGTGCTCTCTAATTAAGCTCCATTTCAGTAACAGACAGCTGCTTGATGAATCATAAATCTGAGATACTGCTCATGAATTGACAGCCTAAAGGCTAATTTAACACCCCCCCAACACACACACCACAACCACCTCCTCCTCCGAGTCAGCCATGAGGCTGCCTTGTGCTTCTTTCATAACTCCTGTTCCTGTGAAATGTAAAACCAGGCATCAAGCACAGGTGCACAAGAACCATATTGTATACAAAAGTTATAAATCTCAAAATTCCAATCCTGCATTCAAAAAAGCCTTAACAACAAAGGATAACTTATTAGAAGGGTGCTGCATGGCCTTTAAAAAGCATTAAAAAAATGCAGCACAACTGATTTGTGTTATAGGAACATCTGTCAGTCTGCTCCTCAAGAATATGAGTATTTTCTCCAGATGAGTACCCACATAAAATGTATAAGCACATACATTCAAACAGAAGAAGACATCCTAAAGGGGAGAGTACATTTCAAATGGAAAGCAAAGGACAGCACAAAAGCTGTATACCTAGCAACAAGATAGCAGTTCTTTCTGCAGAAGCTCACAATGTCTAATATTTTACTATTCTCCCTTTCTTCCCACCCAGAAAAGCAAACTCCAGGCTCAAGGTCAGGGCACCATTTTACAAGTCGACATGGTCACACCCTTGTGGGAACATGAGCAGACTCTCAGACCACTTCCACAAATGGGTAACACAACTCAAATATTTGATTTTCTCAAGGCTAGAACTATTGTGTTTTGAACCTTAAAGGTCTGTACTATCATTTTGAAATTCAGACATGGGTCTTCTGCAAGACATTCACAAAGAGACTGCAAACCTGGCTACATAATCCTCAAGGTTACTCAGTGTTTTACTGGTTTCGTTAGGTTCCATCAGTCACCAAACAGAAGCTACATTAATAGCTTAGATTTTCCTCATTTTGATTTACAACAAATTTTATTAGTTTAAAAAAAAACCTTGCCTTTTCCCTGTGGGAAGAGTGGGAGGTTAACATAATCACAGCACCATGCAGCTGCTGATAAGATTAACACAACCATCAATGGGAACTGGCAATTACAGATAATTAAGGATAACCATCATCCAATTTATGGTCTGTTGCACAACTGTAAACCTTTCCACATATGCAAGAGAAAAAGCAATCTTTATAAATTCTTTATAAATTCCCTAGCTCACAGACAGACAGAACTGAATTCAGCAGGCTTCACCAAGTTTAAGAGAATGATGAAGAAATTATTGTAAACACCATCCTCAAATACTTAATAAACTGTACAAAGGGCCTGCCGTATATAATTATCCAACAAGCGGCAGAAGAAATTATGTTAATGTGCTGTCAATTTCTAACTGATTTTTACAATAATTTAAGAAAGGGAAGTGTACTTAAACTTTTAGGTAATAGAAGCAGCAAAGGTTTTTGATGACATTACATTCTGTCACCTACTCCACCTTTAGCATGTAACAAAGATATAAGCCTTTTTATGATACACAAAAGCCAAAGCAGCTTCCAGGCATATACCAAGCTATCTTGGTAACCTTGGAACAGTATAATCATCTTTTGTTATATGACCAATATTAGAACCAGAGGAGGGTAAACTACACCAGTCACCCAAAGGGAGAAAATAAAAGAAAATTATTTGGGACTGCTGAGATGGTACATATAGTGACACAACATTGTTTTGTTGTCATTTTGGGAAGTACACCTTGTGAGGACATTTGGTAGTGGCAGAAGCAATCTTCTGATGGAAGAGCTACACCACTGATCTTAGATCAGTTTAATCATTTAGCACTTAGCAGTTAAGGCTAAGGACAAAAGGCAGTCAAGGGTGTCTGGCTTCTTTTATCACTGCTTAACTGACCTACTGAATAAAAGTGGAGGAAAGGATTTGCTGTCATTGTAAAAGTGTTTTCAAAACCTGGATCACTGGACATCCAACAACCTTTTGCTTGTGCTACATAAATCACAAACTAAAATACCCCCTGTGAAAACGTCAACCATTTTCACAAATACCAAGTGATAACTCTATGGCCATATGCTTCCACTGATAATCACAGTCATGGCGTACGTGAATGCAGCACACACACACCATTGAGCAGAAACGCTTGTCACATGTCCATATCAGATACAGCATCACGTCATGCACATTATCTAGCTGTGCTCTAAAGATAACACTTGGCTCTTCTCGTTACATCGCCATGAAATGATGCAACAGTGTGACCATGTACTTACAGAAGTGGTGCAATTATAACAGTGAGTGACTTCTAGAAGAAAATCGTATCCTTCTATATTACAGATGCATTAGTGTAGCTCAACTAGCTCTAAAATTTAAAGAAAGCAAGAGCTCTGTTGCGTAACTAAACTTTCATTACATCCAGATTTCACAGCCGGGTTGTTGCACCTCCAATGAAGTCACTCTGACAATGTAAATGAAGACCTTTCCATACAGGGCCACACTTAAAGCTAAGGCATGACCCGTTAAGTTCTTAATTTGGAATGAGGAATAATCAGTCACGCTTGACAGTTGTGACCTGCAAACTGTGCCTTTTATCAGCTGACATGAAAACATGATGCCACACCTCAGAGCAACCCCAGTTGACAGGGAGGGATGAACATGAGGGTGTGAGCAGGGCAACAAGGAGAGGCACAACTCTGACATCTGCTCATCCCCCACACTATCAGCTCTGAGAAAAAGCCTGTCACAGTTCTACAATATGGAACACTGGTCAGATGTCTACTGCAGTTGCAGTGTTAGTTCACTGGAGGAATTTCTGCTAGCAGGACATTAGTGTGATTCTAAGCTGGGGCAACCTCTCCTAACTACTGATAAAAAGCCCTAGTGCATATAGAGCGGCCTGTGAAAACCATAAGGAAATCCAAAGTAGAGCTCCTAAGGAGCTCTTCTGTTTCATTTTTCCTCCCAGCATCTCCTGTAGCCAAATCTGACTACTATGTGCACCATGGAGACATTACCTCAGGTTAATAAAACCAACCTGCTGAGTACACTGTGCCATTTTTATAAACAATGTCTTCACATTTTTGAGAAGTAATGCCATGATACACACACTAACTTATACTGTACGCACACAGCAAAGTGAGAGCTGACAGGAAAATGCTGAGTGATGCTAAGTTTATTAGCTGTATAAGAAAAACGTGCAATTCAGTTTGGAGGAAAACAAACTGTGGACACAGTTCTCAGTATAATCACCCTTAGGTCTATCTTTCCACTTACTGTAAGTTAGGGATGCAGACAATTGAAAAATCTCTTGGATCGGTGTGTATTGTGGTTTAAGAGTGACAGTTTTGAGTCTCTGTGGTTTGAATTCAAATGTATAAAAAAAAAAAAAAATTTTGGAAACAATTTGCATAGCATTAACTAGCAGTTGATTAGTTACAACTCTCACACAGGTGACATCTACACAGAAAATGCATTTACACCTGTTTTTGTGGCCATATGTATAACTTATTGTAGATCAGAGACGTGACTGAATAAAATGACTATCATAACCATGGTACATGTGCTGAACGATGAGTGCCAAACTGGTTTGTTTATTTTAATTTATTTTTTGGGGGGGGGGGGGAGAGAGAGACATCGCAACCCTATGAAGGTATATATGTCGACTGTACATCATATCGGCCAATATTAACCTTGTTAACCTTCATCAGCCTATTGCCAAATAAGACGATATTCACCAACGCAGTGGTCCATGTTTATCTGTTGTGTCACATCACATCAGTTTTGCACTAGCTAAATGTTGTATTGGTAATTTGGAGTCTGACTATATCTCTATATGTTGGTTGAAAGTTTAGATTGTCTGCAGTGAGCCTGAGAGTTACTACAGTATTGGGTTCACAAGTTAGTTACAATGAATTTTGTGAAGCAGCACTACTGTATTGTGAATGACTTCTGGTACTTCCCATGTAAACCCAATGACCTCATGATGAAAGAGTCAAAATCTCTTTATCATTGGCTAGTTGAAGTTTCATGGACATGGAGACTGGCTGATTTCAAAATAAGTCATAGGAAACTGTGTAATTATTTAGATTTGCACAGTTTGTTGTAATAGAAGTGTACCACATATTAATAACTAAGTGGAAGGTTTTTTGATATAACATGGCGGGAATTGAACCCCAGGCCTGAAGGTGCACGGCGACAGCGCTAACCACCACGCCACCGTGCCGCCCTTGAGTTTGATGGTGTCCCTTTACTTACCAGAGTAGATTGCACCTTATTGAAATTTTTCTCAAGCACAGCAGCCATGTTTGAGTGCAGGAAGAAAGCTCATTTGTAGACTGGGCATTGTTGCTCTATGAGATACGACATGTCAAGCCATGACAACATTTTAAAATATTTTAAAAGCCAGTTTGGTAGTAGTTCCGGTTAAAAAGGTCACTAAACGTAACTTAAACGTTCAAAAAATAAAATTCAAAAGGTGTCTGTGACCTGAAACAAAAAAAAATGGATAATAGTGACTACATCCCCTGAATAATAAGGCTTTAAATTAGGCAGAAATAGCTGAAAAATAGCAGTGACCTTTAATGGGTTAAAACAGCTCAGTTATTTTTTAATAATAAACATTTCTTTGTTTCCCTGGCACAAAAGGGGGAATAAATAACAGAAAAAACAAAAATAAAAGCTGATCCTCCTGTAGAATGTTAGCCTTCCAATGTGTTTGGGTAGCTAGTCAACCTTGGACCCCCAGAGGAGCTTTTTCTCCCCCAGACTGTGGAGTTTTAGCTTCCAGTCGTCCACTGCTGCATGGCTTTAACTGTAACTTTACCTATGCATTTTTTTACATCAGTTTCCTGTAAAATGCCTTCTGGCAATTCTGTTGCAAAAATTACAATAGAAAAATAAATTATATTTGTAGCATACAATGTCAAGCACAAACACACAGCTCCTCAGATTGGTCATTCAAGACAAATATGATAGTGTTAGCAGAACACTTCAGTAAATGCAGACGCATATTATATTTGATACATGACATCTGGCAATGCTAAAACAGAGAGAAAAAAGCTACAGTAAAAAGCCATATAATCCGAGGAGGCCACAGTAAAGTGGAAGCCGCGTGCCAGCATGTCACTTTGGCACGCGCCACAGGCCACTCCTGCCAGCAGGCGCTGCTGAGCCACGTCCTGACTGCATTTTCACCTCTCCTCATATTAAAGCTGTCTTATTACTAGGGGGACATTCTACATATAATCACCATGGATGCTAGGACTCACCACTAGTGTTTGTGAAGGGAAAAAAGCCAACTCTACTGAAAAAATATTTTCCAAAGATGATCCCAAGCCTTTTCCCACAAAGAGCTATGAAGAAGATAATCTGTTTTACATTCAACAGCCGTTTTAATTCCATTATATATTAAACAACTTTTCCACCATTACATGTGTAACACAGTTAACACTTGTCAGTCTAGTTTTTCCATCTACCCCAGAGGTCTGTACACTGTGCATGTGGTGTACATGTTATGAACACGGATGGAAGTGGGGGGCTAGTTTGTCCCAAAGCTGTCAAAACTGACGGAAGGCAGGCAGAACACGCACCACTCGACTCATCCTGGCTCCACACCCCAGAGAACGATTCTCTAACTTGTCCGCAGACTGACCACCATGCAGGAGAGATGAAACACAGTGTCAGCCTGGCATCTGCCCCAAACCCCACAAGTACATGCCGACTCAAGCACTGTGAGGCATCTGCCTTTGTGCGACTGGGTTCACACAAGAGGCAAAAAATATGAACATGGCACATAGACTGTCATGACCACACTCTTAGCCAGCCTTTTATCTGCCACACCACCACAGCTGAAGTCTCATGCACGAGTGCTGCTGTGAAACGTTTACCTGATATTTAGCCATTAAACCAAAGGATCTTCATTTTAGGTGTGACTCTGTTTTCCACAGAGGAATGTGTTAATAAGCCACAATTATTTCAAAACACACAAGGCTGCAAAGCAAGTCTCAGATAACCTTGCAGCTGGTTCGCCACCTGCTTATTCAAGCTTAAAACTTTGAAAACACAAATCTGAAAATTAACATGAGTGACAGGCTACATTTACATTATTCACATATAATACACATTAAAATGGACATAAAGTTGAGGTACTTCAAACCAAGTTCTATGCAATCGTGAGACGTTATTCAACACCCTGCGTGTGGCTCGATGGGCTGAAAGACAGAGACAGGTGACGGGAGACTCACCCGGGGGGAAAAGTTACTCCCTCCGCTGTCACACTCAGAAAATCCACAGCAGATCCAAGGCCACTTTCACAGTATGTGGGGACCTGCACTGTAAGGGGCTGCTCCAGAGAGACAGAGGCACAGGATTTACTCGGTTCTACATGTTCAGTGCTCCCTGTGATTATCGGTTTTGGCAGCATGTCTGGAAGGCTCCTCCCCCCTGGACTCCCCCCTCCCCCACTGCCTGTCCCGGCATGTGAGCTCATCTACTCGACTGTGAAGAGATGCAGCAGACAGTTGGAAAAGCCAGCCACCGACAAGTAGGAAGGGTATCTCACTCTCACGCTGCAGCCAGCATTTAGTGGTCTCCCCAGTCCGCACACAGCACATTCTCCAGCTGTATGTGGACAGCAGGAGACCAAACAATACTGAGCCCTTCAATATAACAGATTGTAAAGCCCAAAGCAGCTGGATCAAGTGTGCCGGACAAATGTTCTTGTTCGGGGGGAAAAAAAAAAATGTTTGTTACGAGAGGATTAACTGTGTTCTTAGCATTTTCAAATCACTGCTTCTACCTTCGCATTTTAAACCAAACGTAAACCTGGTTCAACTGATTGCTACAAATATAAATACATTTTCAGTATTTTCTCATAATTATGTTTCTTCCTAAAGCCATTCATTTAAACTTTAACATCTTAAGGACTAGGTCCAAAGCTTACCGGAATTTGACTTGTTTTCAGACGTTAATTCTAAATGCAAAACTGAAAACACTTTAGTGTGCTAATAACCATATAGTAAATACTCACAGCATTTGACTGTCAATAAGACAGAAAATGAATTAGTTTATTTACCTAAATTCTTAATAGAACTTGAACTTTTCAATCTTATAAAGAGTTGCATATTGAAAGTAGAAACTAAAACATAAAAATTCAATATGAATTTATCAAAAAATTCAGCAATGTAATGAATTTAAGTGCTTTCTGTGCAGTTAAACATAATTAAGAAATACTGTCACACCTAAGAATGTGGAAAGTGACACTGCTGTTCAAAATCTCACTAAGCCAGTACTGCAAGCTGCTCTATTACTAATATTTCTATACACAAACAAAAAAAAAGCACATTCATACCAATTTTACCCAAGCAAAAATAGCATAGAAAACAGAAAAACAGAAAGAAACAAAAGATGATGTCACTCACTTATTCAAGGGCTTAGACAGACATAGTAATAGAAAGACTCAAAAATGTGTTTTTGGGGGAAGATGAAGCAGCTTCTACACTGGGCTTTACCACAGCATCACACCACAAATGTAAGCTTCAAATATGTACCAAATAAATGAAAATTGGCATCGTTTGTTACACAGTGTTTTCGACACACACAGTTTTGCCAATACATTTCAGAGAACCCTTCATTTTCTATGGTGCTTTTGCACTGACAGCTGTACCGTAATGTACTTTGCAAACAAAGCACAGCTGCGCATGGTACAATGTCAGTCACTTTTCTGTTGAGCAGGTACACCTTGGAAA
The DNA here is from genome assembly GCA_025773905.1 of Chitala chitala. Lineage (NCBI taxonomy): Eukaryota > Metazoa > Chordata > Actinopteri > Osteoglossiformes > Notopteridae > Chitala > Chitala chitala. Next base: position 19,574 of record JABJVR010016455.1, on the reverse strand, counting down.
AATGTGCTGTTTAGTGATCTGCTTGACCAGTGATCTCTTTATTCTGATGTGAAAAGCAAAAGAGTCATAACGGAAACGCATGAGCAAACTTCTCCTGCTCCAAATCAGGATCCTGCAAACAAAATTAATGAATCAATTAAATAATCAATGACCACACCACATTTGAAAAACTACAATTTTACATGTGTGCCCAAGTAAATAGCAAAAATATATTGTAACTCTGCAGAAACAGCCCTGCCTTATTACAGCTCACCTCTGGTACAGTGACAAGGCTGGTCAAGCTACAAAAATCAAGACCAAACATTATACTCTAAGAGAGACAGGCATGACACCCATCACCCCATACCTCCCTGGTGACAAAACACCACTAAGAAACAGACCCTGAAATCATTAATATCTATTAATATTAACAGCTTCCATCTTCCATTGTTGGGCCACTGTCACAAAACCCAGGAAAAGGAAGACTGAATAACAAAGTGACTGTCACGCTGAATAATGCCAGACTACCACTGACTCATTAACTCAGCACAGCAGATAAGACTACTAGAGGTCAAACACTGGCCCCAAGAGGCTCCAAAATGAAAGGCCAGAGTTCACGTTCTCTCCCACCACAGAGCGCAGTCATCATCTGTGGGCAGCAGGAGTGCATTACTACATGCAGCATCCCTAAACTTTTGCTGCCAGCATCAAGAATTTTGCATATTAGGATTCTAGAACACAAGGCTAAAGACTGAACTAGATGGGAACTGTTTAAAACTAAACAGACACTACAAGCCAGGTTACACAAATATATTTCCTAAATTTATAAACCGTCTGATAATAAAATTAAATAACAGTTAAGCAAAAGCAATTTAGCCTATCCTGTTATCTGCCAACAAAAACCTCTGACATGCAAGTCAGCAATAAAAAGAGTATAATAACTAGTTTTTCTGTGGGTTCCCTTAGAGATCACAGCATCAAAGACATCCAACCTAATTTCAAATACAGGTCTTATGAAGATATTTTTGATGGACAAGCACAAGTAAAATGAATTAGTCTATTTGCTGGTGTTCTGCCTGGCATGAAAGGCATCTTATAACAAACATGCTCTTGTGCAACAAGTGAAAAATGGAAGTCCCAGCATATTAAGACAGGTTAGCACCCCACACTTTTCTGGTGTCAAGGTCAAGCACCACCTGATCCCAGCTTCTTTAACCAATAAAACTGCAATGTGGAAATACATACAATGAAAAAAGAAAACATAATAATTAGTGGTAATCCATAAACCATGTAACACACATAATGATGTACTAGTAATCAGGGATGCAACTGATTGTCAGTTACAGCAATGACACCCAGTAAGGGAATGTGATGGGAAAAGGCAAGGCTAGAACTTCAAATCTCAGACTTCTGACACAAACCCTGAAACAGCGCTGCATGTTAAATCAATTGGCAGCCCTGAATGAAGTTTCCTTAGCCGATATTTTACAAATGAAATTACAAAATCAGGTCATAATCTTACACCTAAACTAGCCTAACAAGCCAGCAAACAAAATTATCATTTATCTGTAAGAAATCCAAAGTATGCAGACAGCAGTTTTCATCTGCACCCAATTCTAATTCAGAATGTACACAAATCTCACTTACCTAGCTTTCGATGTGATACATTAGAGATGAACATGTTAACTACTGCTCAGCCAAGCCTTGTTTGTGTTCCCAGTGTACCCCTGGCATGCTTTTCTCTAAACAACGGAACAATCATTGCAGTGGGTGGACTGGTAGTCCAGAATCCTCTCATTGTAAGCAAGGCTTTGTCAGCCAAAAATCAGAAGTAATCTGACACCAAAGTCATCATAATGAATCCTGCATACATATAATATGGTGTAATCTCTCGTTGTACTCCCGTATGTACTGGTATTTTAATTTTAAAATGTGTTAATCCGGTCTTTCAAAAGCACAATTCAAACATAAAAAACTAATCAGAAACCAAAACTAAAAAATTTATCAGTGTTATTACAAAAAAAAAAAAAAAAAAATTTTTTTTTTTTTTTTTTTTTACTTATTCTACTACAAGATGATGATTAACGTACAAATTCTGGGGAAAAAAATATATAAAATGATTACACATGCTTTTCAGCAACCACATCCAGTCAGTGCATGTTTCAAGAGGATTAAAATAAAAAAGGCCTGAAGATCAACTGAAATGCTTCACCAGGGTCCCCATTTTTAAAAGGTAAAGGAAACCATTACATCATTGCCAGGACTTGTTACTCCTTTATATGGTAAGAAAATAAAAGAGGGATAACTAAGTGATGCCAAAAATCTTAAAACTTGCTCCTTGACCTTTAGAACCTGCTAGGTAGGACTGTGTTAATTCCAGGGAAATTCTCAGCACCAAAGAAATGGCCTCCTCCCTCCACAGATACAAAATACAGTCAACTAACCCACTTTTCACCATTGCAGATCTGACTAGAGACAGGAAACAAACAACTCTGCAGTTTTCTTAAAAGCCAATACATTTGTATGGTTTAATAAAATCATGCATCATTTATAAGATCATTTTCCAATTATAAATCACTTGGCATATCCCTTCATCCCTTCCCCAGCAAAAAAAAAAAAATTTAAATTATATACATCACACAAAAACTGATTTCCCCCAAATATAATGCTATTAAATACTTTAACTAGTGCAATTATTTTTGGTGTAAATAGACAAATTATTAATAGTGTTCTTTTCTATTAGCTCAAATACATGCAACATCATCTTGTACAGTAAATCACACTTGGACTTACCATCATGGGGCGTTTTCCTTGCCTTTGAGGAATTAATTATTTGTTAGCACAGAAAGCGAAGGCCGATCTGTATTCTTCAAGTGCACAATGCATTGGATCCATTCATTTACTCTCCCTCTGTAGCAGTGTGAAATTTGCTGCAGCTCTCTAAGTGCGAGAGATTACATTCACATGCAAGCAGTCACCACTCACTGCAAAGACTCTTTATATTCATGTCATTACATCACCCCTCTATTCATATTTCAAAGAGAGAGCGGGCGGAAAAATAAACTTGATCACTGATTGTGAGGTGAACTGCCCTGCTTTTTATATCCCAACAGAAAGGAAGTCCACTGAATAAATCGTACTGTATGAACACAGATTAGTAATCGAGCGTTTAATACCGAAAATCATCAGCCGCTTTATTAAATCGATGACAATATATAACTTTCTCAAACTTCAGAATTAACGACAAATTACTAGCTTCTCATCGAGGAAGTAACTGAACATCATAACGTGCGTCCGAAACACCATTACAGATGCGGCACTTTTATTGTGGTGCAGCCGGCCCTCCATGCGAGAGAAAGCATAGCGACGTGCCAGCACCGACCTACACAGGTGGTAGTAGCCATGCGGTAACAGGAAGAAGTAAAGACCTCAGCAATTTTCATCCTTTTCAACTCCGTTTAGAGCATATCAGCCTTGCAGTTTGTCACATTAGAGTCGTCAGCAGCAAGACACACTTCCATTTTCTATGCACCCATATGCCACCCTGCTAGCGAAGCTACCTTCTCGATCGGTTTATTCATAATTAATTAATAATTAGCATTACATCAACAATGAAAGTGGGCGGACATTGAAGGTGTTATTTAGCCGTTAAAACAACTGTCCTTATCATGCGTAACTGCAAACACTACAGTTATGACCTGGGCCACTGTTTATGCGCCTTGTAATTAAAAAACGACACAAACAGTACTTCAGCGACGATAATTACATGTGTACAGTTCATATAGATAAAATTCAAGCAAAATTTACTTCCGGGAAATCGATATTAAAGGCATATTAAAACGTAAAAATCTACAGTATCTCACACACGTACAAATTGCCTGTGTTTTCTACACTCTTGTCAGTAGCAGTCAGTATTTTTCAGCATTAAAGATTACATTTGAAAAGTTCGTGTGTATATATCGTGTACCGACAGTGCGGGAAGCAACGGGGCCACTAAACATCGCTCCGTTACACTACTTTTTTATAAATTGCAGTTAGAGTTAAAATACAATACACGACACACAGATGCTCAATTAGCTGCACACCTGCCCGGAAAACGACGTTGCTAATTAATTTAATTTATATAACGATTAGCTAATTGTATGATTTTATTACTTTGAAAGTTACTATTAAACAACGTAACCAACTCGTGTTATATTACACCCTCATATACCTTTTAAAAATTACAGACAGTAGTAGGCCCATACTTACTATCAGAGTTACCTACGTGTAATGTACAGAGCCACGTGAGCTAACGGACCTCAAACGGCCTACACGCACGTGACCTCATTTGAACTGGGCTGCAGGATTGGCGGCTGTTGTATGTTTTCATAGTACAAAACGTTTTACGTAATTTTTTACGTTTTTTTTTTCTTCTTCTACTAATTGTTTTTTTTTTTATTTTTTGATTGATTGTATGACAGTAAACACGACTTTGTGTGAAAAACCCATTGCACTGCAAGGCTGTACAACTCAGTTTCTAACTTGTTCAAGTGACTCGCTGATTCTGTAGTGTTGACGACAATGCAGTGATTTTTTTTTTTTTTTAATCAGAGCATGATCCTGGGAGAGATCGAAGAGACGCAAATGCGCAGCACAACTATATAACAGAGATTCTTAGAAGAAGATATGTGGTGCAGATGACAAGCTATGCAAATAAAAAAGTATTTTAAATGCTTTGTGAATTACAAAACAAACACTAAGTGAACAGTGGCGGTGATTGGTTTTTGAACATGGATTGCTCGAAATTAGTTGAACAGCGCTGAGGAATCTTGGAGATGATTCTGTTTGAAATTTAAAAAAAGCCATAGCTCAGTCCAGACCAGAGGTCTGCAGGCAGCATCCTGCAGAGCTGTTGGGAATGCAGATTCTTTCCACCAATTCATTAATTTTAATTTAATCACAATCTTAATGAAGTGTTAATTAACATTGTTGCTCTTATTGCTTCCTGATCATTTGCATTTGTCTTGCACATAATTGTGTTGATTTAGTGAGAGAAAATAAGTGTTACAGTGAAGGAAGTTAAAATTGGCTTTTGTCATTTAAGATAAGTAACAAAAAATATAAATCACCCATTACAATGTCACTGACTGCAGAATCGGAGCAGAAAATGTCTGGATAATTTAGCATGTTATTTAATTCAAACCAGTAATAATTAATTGTATTCAAATTGTGATCATTAACGAACAGCACAAACAGCTACCACATACATACATTCAGTTTCCTGTGAGTTTAAACAATATACTGTTGATTAATCGGCTACAAAAGTACTTTGTAATGAAAGTACATTTATTATCTTTCCCTTCCTGGTGTTTCTGAGGCCTATTGTACTTACGTATTTGGTATTTTCATACATCTAATCTTCAGAGAAAAAAACAAGGAATACATATAAATATGGAATCACTAAACAAAATATATTTTGCAGCCTTTGTACTAGAAACTGTTACTTTAAAACTTTATTTACCAGGTGTGTGTGACATTAAACAATTGATCTTAATTAAGCATTAAACAGTAGTGGGCTAATCCTCTTCTCTGGTGCACTGTGCAGGTGGTAACCACCAGGGCTTGAAGGGTTCTTTGGTAATTTACCTTTGTATAAGAGTGGGATAAAATTCTCAGGCTGAAGTGAGGGTTATGAAGAAGATGGTGTAGCGTTTGCTAAGAGTGGTAGTGGGTTGACTACATAGATGGTGATGTAACTCCCAAGGACAAGACAAGAGTTTTACTTTGTTCCCTGAGTATGTACTTTAGCTCAGTGGGCAAATTCAGTTCTGTGATATGCCACAGTGACAACCTGGGTGTGAAGCCTACCAGTTCCCTCAGACTATAAACAGCATTGAATACAGTACATTTGTTTTACGGATATTCAGTTTATTTCATGTTGTTTATTGCACATAAAGCATTTATACAGTGCGCACAATATGAAGAAAAAATACATAAAAATTTTTGTACAAGATCCCATAAAATGATGTCAAGTATATTTTTCAATTTACTTACAAAAAGGAAATAAAATGAATTTAATGTTATTTTATTTTACCCACAGTGTAAATTTCCACTGCATTTACATTCTGACTGAGAAGATTCCTCTCCATAAAATAGGCCTATCTTAAATTCCACTATCATTTCAACTACTAATGGATGGTGTTCCCTTATGTTTAACTGCTTCAAATAAAATTGTAATGTGCATCAAAGATAGCATCTCTAAAGGATGTTGCAAGGTATACAGATGGGACACAACACATTTATATATAAATGTTGAATCCGAATGTACTTGGGTGCCTGTCCAAGCTGCTGCCATTAGAATAACAACCTCCTAGGAAGTATGTATCTGACCCCAAAACAGTTTATGAGAGACTCTGGTGGATCTGCTCATTAAGATGATTCCACCTTGAAGATTCTTAATGTGAGGTACAACGAAGACGTAATGAGTAGCAGTGGTGACATTCTAAACATTACATTATTATTCTTGAATTCTGCTATAATAGCAAAATGTGTTACAGGTACAAATAACTACACTGAATTTGTAACATAGGAATGTAGAGAGAAAATGAACTATCAAACTAAGTCTTTCAACAGGGATTTTGTTTAGTTATTTTACAGTGGATAACAGTGTTTTGGAAAAATAGGTGGGAAAAGAGCTTCCTCATTTTGCATATTTTTTATAAAGGACAATGTTTAATGTTGTTCGATTTTAATAACGGCCAAACACTGGCACACAAAGCACCTGAGAAACACAAGAACATAACCATTTTGAATTACATGCTTTATGTTAGGCCCTGCAGTGTCAGACAGGGCCCCTATTTTTCTAATCTGTTTATTTGGAAGGCACCATAGCCCACACCTGTGCAGATGTTACCCCAACTGTGCTTTGCAAGGAGTGAAAGTAACATTTCTATGACATTTTCAAAGTCAGAGTGCCAAACTGAGAAGCATGTATATGATAGTGAGATTTTACAGAGGAAGAACATGGCAAGGACATTTATACCTGTATTTCAGATAAAGGACACAGAAGCAAACATTCACTTAAGACCCTTAAGTGTCACAATGTTGTTGCACAATTCTCTGAGATCACTGGTCCATTCATCAAGCACTATTTATGATGATAGAAACAAACTGCATCATCAGTAGTCACATATAAAATGGTCCTGCAACTTAAAAATAGCAACTTTCACTTGTGCATATCTCACAGAAAACTATCTGTCTATTGTCTATGGATGTAGATGGTAACGTAACACAACATATTTAAAGCGCTATATATGCATGCCTAGTTTTTAACAGTCTATAATAGTGTTAAATTCAATTCAGGGGATTTCTTAACATGGCAATGTTTAAACACTTGGCCTCTTATGCTCAAGATCTTTATACACTCAAAATGTCATTGTGTCATTGTTTACATGGAAGAATGATCAGTTGGAAAGTAGAACTCCCTCTGTGAGTAAAAAAACTCATTGTAAATAGTTTTCAAAGACCTTCCACAGAAATTCAAGCTGAATAAGATCTGAGATCAGCAAACATTACACATATTTGTTTCACCTGTAACCTGAGCAGGCACACATGCATTCAACTCAGAATTTACTGAGGAGATGGTTCAGTAGTTTGCAACCAATGTGCTGATGTTTAAAATATATGTATACAGCGGCTGTCTAGAAACTATGCATGTTTTTATAAAATGTCATAAGGCTATTTCCTATAACACTAAAATTTTAACTAAAGATGTACAAAGAGCAGAATTAGATCATTTTAACTATGATTCTTTGGTTTACGTTTGATTTGATTGAACATTAAATCAAATTTTCATTTTCAAAAGCACATTATTTCAAAATTAATTTCTCATTAGGCACTATCAGCAAACCAAAATCACAATGTGTTCCTCATCATATTGTTGAATATTACTGCTTATCCTGTATTCTTCAGACAACCATAACAATTTCATAATAAAAATAGTATAATATATAATGAAGGACTAAAAGAAAAAAATTACAATAAAACTTAATTTTTGTTCATTTTGGTTTTTAAAACAACTGTTTGTAACCATGAGCCAATGGACAGTGAGTAGTGTTAAATTAACTCTACTTAATGTTTTCATCTGCCTTCATTATATAAAGACAAACGGAAAAACACTGTACCCAAAAATAAAATTACAGTCTTATCACATGTTAAAGTGAAAAAGAATTGTACTGTATTGCCCTGGATGTGTTTAAACCTACGTTATCCATATATACCACACGCACACACAAACACACATGCAGAGTGATTCAGAAAAATGTGACACCTGTACATTATAAACTGCTGTATGTTTTAATCTGTAATATTCCTATGATGATTCTTAAAATCATTGGTCAGTGATCAGTATATATACTATGACATTAAAAACATGGCATTAAAGCAATTGTGCAAGCTAAATAATATTGACATTTGTAACAACGTTTAAAATTACTTGTTATAGCATCTGTACATGTCAGACACTCTGCACAGTGGCTTTGAATAGAACCTCCACTGCTCCAGTCTGCAGCAGGATTCCCTGACATGTTGACCAATAAGGGAACTGAGAGAGCTCAGGCCAGCGCAGTGTGGTCCACCCCCTGCCTGAGGCACCTGGAGGTGAAACTCCCATGTTTTATAACAAAGACTCCAGCTCTGGTGTTTAACTGTTCACACTGCAGACCTTCTGGCCATATACTTTGGTCTTGAATCAATCTAGGCATACAAGTGTGGACAATGGAGATCAACATCTACCCGTTTCACAGATGTAAATTTGGTCTATTACTTGTTCTTTTTTTTTGGAAATGGGTCAGGATAGTCTAGCAACTAGGGTAATTTCGTATATTTTTACAGACACTTCTCTATAACCCGTAGTTATAATGTATAGATAGGACAACTTAATTTACTTTCATATAAGCAGGTCCTTGAAAAGAACTGCTCTCTCCACACAGTCATATGTCAACATAAACCAACAGACAAGAATATGCATGGATGAATGTAATACCATAAACGCCCATATTGTACAACATTTAAGACATCATAAGCTTTAACAAACTTGACTATGACTGCTGAGTGCTGTTTCCATTCAAATTTATAAACATGTGGTTAGTGAGATACATGAAAGGCATTGCAATCTATTACAAGCTGAGACAATATATTTGAGTACATTACGCCATGGTTACTCCAGCGACAGACAGATGGGTATGACACAAGGCTAGCGGAGTGGTGTAACGGTGCTGATGCTCTCTGTGCAGGAGGCCTGCTGTAAGTGCCATTACATGAAGGTCTGAGGAGAACCTGACAGTCCCACAAGATGCCATCACTCTGGCTAAAGCTGTGTGGGTCCTCTGCTACGAGGCTCACTACCGGTTGGGGGTGAGGTCACCAGGCTTCTCAGATAGACACAGGGGTTCCTGTTGAAGGTGGGGGGTCTCCTTCCTGAGCTCTGGGCAGAGGAAGGTGGGGGCGGTGGTGGAGGTGGTCTCAGTGAGGACATGAGAGGCTGTGTCTCTTGCTGCTGAGGAGTTTGACCGTTTTCGTCCTCTTCACTGGGGAAATGGAAGCGGGAACCCTGGGACGGGCCACTCTTGCCCTTTTCGCTTCCACAACTATCACCCTCATTAGTGCCCTCAGGGGTGCCCCCACTGGTGCTGCCACTGATGCCCCCAATGGTGCCCTCACGGGCCCTTTCTGGCCTGCTGAGGGCTTGGACTAGTGGGTGCTGTGATTCGGCCAGCACTGGAGGGGAGGACAGGCTCTCCAGAGAGGAAATGCTCTGGTTCCAGGCCTGTTGTAGGTCAATAGGGATAATTTTGGTGGTCTCCATGGAGACGCACACCGGGAGAGTGCCACCACCTACTTTCCAAGGTAGATGTTTCTCTGCACAGGTCGGGGACGGAGGGATGACAGCTGGGCTTTGACATACCTCCAACAGAGCTGAGACAGAGAAAGTATTAAGCCAAAACACATTCTTCACAGCAGGGTTCAGGAGTCCTACGTCACCAGTTCCTGGTCTACCTCTTTGTTATTTACATTGGAATAATGCCCACTTTCTGGTCTAGATGAAAATCCCATAAATGTTAACAAAAGATCAGCAGGCCCTACATGGGCCCCTGTGAGTCCACCTCCCTCACCTGATTTTTGAGCTTCCTTTGGGGGCTCGTTGTTGCGTGCCACAAAGGTGATCCCCACATCATCATCTTTATCAGCCTCTTCCTCGCTCCTGTCCTCTGGCGAATCCACAGGGGCTGGCACAGGATCTGCACATGTTAAGGGGCACACCCGTCGCTGTGCTGCGTGTCTTCTTGTACACGTGATTCATACTGTCAGAACTCATAAGATTTATCAGTCCTGAGTGTATGACTTATGTGAGCAATAGTCTGGCTGTTTCCTAACAGATATTTTGGTTCGGTCAGTGTTTGATGAGTAAACAAAAACATATCAACTTAAATTTTAATGATACTCACCATTTTATTAATATTTTTGTGTTTTACACATCTAAAAGTCAGACTCTTATTATGACAAATTGTGGCTAATATATGATATTCTCGAACTGACAATGGTAGGTAGCATGTGTATATCACTGAATACAGTGAGGACGTGACAGGCTGTATACAGTATAATATTGTGGAAAAAGCTTTAAGCAGGGATAGACTACCATGGTCCTGGGGGACCCCAATGGGTGCAGGTTTTTGTTTTAGCCAGTTTCTGCTTTTAATTGAATCTACAATCAATTAAACATTGACTTTTTTGTATAAGGTGTTAATCCAGTAATTCTCAATAAGCTTTATTCGTTTTAAATAAGAATTTTAAAAGCATGACAAAGACTTACTGATGTTAAAATACGTTTTAACAAATATGGTTCATTTTAATCCATTTGTTTGTTAATAACCACTTAACTCACTGTTTAAGCATTCTTTGTTATTGGCACTTGTTTCTGCTATTCATTAATTATGACAATTCAAATATAATTAGTAATGACAGGTTTGAATTAAAGACCTTGATGAATTATCCATACATTTTCTGCTATAATTCTGCAGTTAGAGAGAAATTCTAATGTGTGCTTTATAATTATGTTACTGATCATAAAGCACAAGAGTCTCACTTTTAACTTTCAATAATTTAAAACAACTAAGCACTGACAAATTATCATAGAAAACGAGGATAAAAAAATTATGTAATTGATATTTAATTAAGCCAGTGGGCAAATTAAATTGACTGAATTGGCTGAAACAAAAACCTGCGGCCTCCAGGACCGTGGTTAGCTACCCCTGGCTTTAGGTGACCAGAAAAATGTATGTACAGCTAAAGGCATTGATCTTGACAGCAAGTATTACCAGTCAAAAGTTTTAGTAGTTTAAATTTGGCTTTATTAACAAAACTTACACAAATCTTAAAAATTGTTTAGAACAAAAATTGTGGTTACCAGCCATACCTGGATTTTGCCAGCTCACATTTCTTCTGGGTTTTCCATTAGTGTCCTGCTCTTTGGTATCAGAACCTTTTCTCTGTAAAGGATAACATGCATCAGGTATGCATTGACATTTTTACCACATTACTGTGCTCATTCCACTGGTATCCTAGTCAGACCTCCCAAATGACTGGCTAATAAAGGAATCTCTGTGAAACCATTTTTAAAGTCTGACTTTAGCCCTTTGCACAGGAGACTCAGTCTATGTTGACTGACGCTCAATGAATGAGGAGGTCTATTTATTCATAATAAACAACAGCAGCCCCAGGTGTTTAGCCACATATAGACAATCAGTCAAGGAAAGTCATGTTCTATCAGGTTGTTCTCACAATATACTTGGTGGGTTGCTTCACGGGAAGTGAAAAACTTCTCTTAAGCAGGCCACAATAACCTCCTGCCCTCATGTGTAAACAGTCCCCCCTAGAAGCCTGCCCCTGTGCCCTGGCCCAAAGGGACCAGACAGCAAGACTTATGGCAACAGTGAGCTGTAAATGGGAGGTTTTGTGACAGAGGTGTCCTGCCTTTTTCTGGCTGCGCTCTTTCTTGTGGCGTCCTTTGGCCTTATGCCGAGTGGACTTGAAGGACTCCAGGCGGTTGCGCATGTTCCTCTGGAAGACCTCCCGGTCCTGGCGCTCCTTGTCGCCCATTGTCATGAAGTGTCGGCTGTAGTGAGCATAGTACTGTGGGCCAGGGTGGAGAGCAAGCTCAGGGATAAAACTTACTCACACAGGCAGCTGGGTCTGCTGCACAACACCAACAGAAACACTAGGGATCGCTCACCCTTCGCCGAGGTTTGTATAGGTTCCCTGCCAGGAGGTGGTGTGTCTCCGTCTCCTCCTCCACTTTCCCTCCTGAGACTGTGTCGATCACTTGCAAGTCTAAGCATACACCGCTACCATTTTCCCGTCTGCCAGAAACACAGGGTAGACATGCTTTCTGGTTGACCTGGCAACGTTACCTATAAATGTAACTGTAAATGATACTCTACTGAGTACTGTTATCTGTCTGAAGTGAACGCTAAATATTAAGCATGCAAATACACTCTCACTCACAAGTAATTGGTGACGTTGGTGACCTCAGAAAAGGATGTTCTGCTGGCCATAGATGGCAGAGACAGCCTGGCAGAGGTAAGCACGTTGCCACCCTGTACACACACAGAACAGAGGGGCTAGTTCATACATACTTTCCCTCAGTCCCCTGATCACAGCAACATCGCAAACGCATGCGGCGTCACACACTTATTCAACGGTCTTTAAAAACAAATTTATATGTAACTGGTTGCATTCTGGATCAGTACAGATTAATCCGACACATTCTGAAGTGTTACAGCTACATCATTCCTGTGTTGTTCACTATTAGCAAAATACAGCTCACATTAAGTACCTGGTGTTAAAATATCGCATGATGAAATACCATGTTTTTATAGGTTGTTTTATTAGCAGTGGCTATCTAAGTCCTCCCCATACGTGTGCGAAAATATACAGTCGGTCCACAACTTAACCAACTTCACTGATACAAACTTCACCCTGTAGAACTTTGGCTGACGTGTAAGAAACGTTGAGGCATAGCACTTTGCAATTTGGTTCAACACTGGCTTTGATACAACTGTTCTGTGTAACATAAAAATACATGACAAAAGTGTGGGCATAAAAATGTAAAAAATAGGTGACATTAGAGACAGGGAAGGACATGAGAGATGTACAAGCAATGCACTGAAGTGTAACGTAATGGATTCTTTTGTGGTCTTCCTCAAATCTGTACTGTCCATTTCACAGGGAGTATTTTATAAAGTTTATATTTTCCATTAAATACTACTATATATCAATGAAGAATGCATTCATTACTATTATAGAATCAATTAATAAGTATACTCTCTTTGAGATCATTTTGCAGGGTTAAAAATAAAAGACTGTACATATGTACACATTTTACAGTATAGGTGAGTTTATCTTTATTTGTTGTCTACACAATGTGCATAAGTTGCAAGGCAACTGAACCCGTTGTCTAAGTGGGGGTATTAGAACATCTGCTGCCTGTTACCAAAAGGGCACCTCAAGCTTATTGATGAATTAAAGCTTTTCAGACAGTCTGTGTGCTCATATAAACAATTCTAACTTTGGCTCAAACTACCCACTATTTTTCAGGGAAGCCTTCCCAGAATTCATAGAGCACGTCCAACGTAAGCGTTTGCCCGAGTACACAGGGGTTTGCTATTGTCTTTTACCTCTTCAAGCATGTCAGCTTGGTTTGCATTATATTTTTGGAACTGCTCACAAGTGCTGTGGTAACTCAAAAAAAACACATTTGTAGAAGGAGATTTATAAGGTATGTCTGCTGAAAGCCAAACTCAAAAAACGAGATGATGGTCAAAAAGGAAGCAAAGGGACAATAACAGTCCTGGGTCGCTTGGTGCCTGAGGCAAAGTTACATTTGCCCACCCCTCGCCCCACGTGTCTGTGTGCTCTTCAGCCAGTGGCGCCCCTATGGATGGACGGCATGTCTAGCATTTGCCTATACAGCCTAGGACCGGCTCCGAAAAAAGGAGGAGAATAAGACAACTGGAGACTACACAAGGCATGTTACAGAGCACTTTAATAGCCAAGACACTCTCTTCTGTCCAACGTGTCATGAGGCCTTAGACAAACTGAAGGGGGTGTGGGTGGTAGTTCACATTGGCCAGTTAACTACTTTTTCCACTGTAATGCATTTTCCTAACTTTGGATCTCTATAGAAATTTACATCCTTCCTCTCTGCACTTGACTGGGTGGTCTACGGAAAGTATGGTTGAGACAGCACTTCATCTGTGCTAATATTAGCTGTTAGACACAGCTCTGGGAAGTTCTGTGGCACGAAACCCAAGGACACAGGAAATCATGTTTTTAAAAGATTCAGAATCATCAAAACGTCCCATGAATAGAAGACAAATATGCTGCGGGTCCGAGGGCTGCCACAGGTCACTTCCTTTATCACACTTTTATTAACTTTGTTAAACAGTTACTGTTCAACGATGTCGCCCAGTACGAGTCAGTAATATCAGCGTACAATGCGTCATCTCCCAGCCCTAAAGCAGCTGTTAGAAGCTCTGTGTTCTTTGTTGAACATTGTCATTATTATTGCTGCAGTAAAGGTGAAAGAGTAATAAAGCTGACATCAGCCCAGGTTAGTGAAATACCTCTGCTTAAATCAAAGGGACAAAGGGAACAAGTAACAGGGAGGAAACAAAAAGGAAAAATAATAACAAATAGTATTAAGGTAGGTAATTAAATGGAATGTAAAGGGAAAGAGAGATGAAACTCTGAGTGCAGAATTTGTGAAGCAGTGTTTACACTGGGGTACAGGGATTGATTCACGACTAATCCTGGATTGTCACCCCAGCCTACACATCTAAATCCTAACCTGCACATCCACAAACCAACCATTACATTGACATTCCAGCACTGTGCTCTTCACAATAACCCCGGACCACTCTGGGAAAGTGCTCTAGAGGTGATAGTCGTTGCTACAAAAGGCCCTGCATCGGAACTGGAGGTGTGATAAACAGAAAGGCACTAGAACCAGGTAGCATGTGCAGGATTCAAACACTTCCTCTAATTAGCTCTGCTTTGCGTAATACATATCATTACTGCATAGATTCTACACAACAGGCAACCAGTATCATAGTCAGACCCCTCAGATGATTATGTATATCTTGTAAAGTGCAACATTTTCTAACTTGGATCTCACTCAACACCACTGCTGTATATGGTGTCTGCCATGCCAAACACTGAGGCCCTGAAAACTCTACTTATGGCATCTGTGCATTGTTCAGAACACAAAACAGAAAGCTACGCTTATCTATAGCCTTCCTAAGCTAACCAGTGTTATTTACACAAAACCATTATTTTATTCCCTGTGAAAAAAACAATCCGGACAGATGTAAATCTGTAAAAGCCTCATTGTTCACTTTTTAGTAGAAATCATACTCCACAACATTACACAAATGGTTGCAGATGAGTGACGAGGAAACTGAGCAAACGGTGATTAATGTCTTGTGCCTGTAAAAGACACTTTTTTTATTCACAAAATGTGGAGCAGCAGTGTTAAAATGTCTACACAAACTCACATGTTAGCAAAAGACTCCACCTAGTGGTCAGAATGTGGCATTGTTAGAGTTTGGCTCAAAAGAAGAGCTTTGAGCGTCATGACACTGTATTCATGTATTGTGTCACTAGTGGCAAAAAACAGTGGTACCTGATCAATGACACTGATGGCATCCCGGATGTTGATCTTCTGATACACCTCCCAGAGTTCGCTCTTGTGATATACAGACTTCCGCATCAACAGCTTACTTAGATAGTTCTTATCAAACTGCTCCCACCTGCATCCCACACACAGATTGGGATGGATAGCATGCCATTTTGACACTACTTCTGCACATCAGTCTCAGAAATTGCAAAAGCACATGATGCTAGAACAGTCTAACTGTAAGATGGTAGCAAGGCAATATGTGGGTGTCAGCGCAAACAAGAAAGCTGCTTTAGCAACAATGAGTTTTCATTAGCATAACCAATGAGCTAACATAAACGCTCCCTTAACTAACATGTTAAGGTAGCATTTAAGTTAACAGTTCCCATGTGTGCAATAATACTAACTTGTCCCTCCAGTGGTGATAACCATTGAGTCCCGCGATGTCCTCTACTGCAGCCAGGATGTGGTCAAACGCCTGTGGGCGAAGAGCATCCAGGGTCAACAAGGAATAGGACATGTCTTCATCAAAACTGTCCCCATAACAAGACTTTCTGCACGGTATAGAAAGTACAGTTAGGAAGTTATGATTTTAGAGGCAGTCCAGTATACTAGTCCTGTGAACATTTACCGAAGTTACGCATGACAACTCCACTTTGCCCTTTGCTGTCCAACACTAACATCAGGGACATCAAGACCATAGCTGTGTTTGTAGCTAAACAACAGGGGATTATCTCTGTGTCCTGTGTCCCAAACTGGCACTGAGTCACTTACTTCCGTCTGATCTTAGGCTCACAGTCCAGCAAGAATACTGCTCTCCTTAAAGTCAATGTCATTATGCCAATAATGACCTGGACCAGCCTGCGTTCAGTACCTGGCTCTTGTAAAATGCTTTGAGAAGGACTGGGGATGGGAAAATAGGTGGTGCTCGGAGGAGCTCTTAGTTGCCTTTCCTTCACTGCATCTTGTCGTCTGTGAAGAGCCAGTGTGAATGGATGTGGCCTGGGCCACTGAGCAGGCTTCATGATTTATTTATATGATGTGGACAGGAACTTTACAGACGTCTTCACACAGCTGGCTATCAGCATCTAAAAATACACTCGACCACTGCCTCAACAAGGTCTTGTTTCCAGCAATCATGCGCATCTCATTATGTAAAGACTCCTGATAGCTTAGTAATAAATGTAATAACTGGATAATTAAATCTTCATTTATATGAAGTATGCTTGAATACAGCTTTTTAAGCTGTATTCAGAATAGTCATACAGTATACGGTTATGTTTCCACTAGGGATGTAACGATACGCTCATCTTATGACACGGTTTGATTCACGAGACTGGGTTCATGATTCAATTTCCTCACAATATCTGAAACAAAATTTAACCAAAAAACAATGCCAAACTATGTTTCTCCTTCACAGGCAGTGACCAGGGATTTTCAGCGTGGTGGCCCTGTAAATGCTGCATCATATTACCAGTGTTAGCAGTTGTGTAAGCAATAATTTCCTCAACTGTGGTCCAAAGACCAGGCTGCAGGCTGACGTGTATCACGCCACAAACTGCCTGGGAAAGTTCTGTAAATTGTAGATGTGTAAATTGCTTAACGTTTTTAACTTAAAACTGCGATTTTCTTATGACATATCACATTAAAAATAATTTCTAAAAATGTTCAAAAAACATTTTTCCTAAATAAAAATTAAAAACTATTTCACTACACTATATGCCAAAGAGAATTATAAGTCCACAGCCCTAGTAAGTTGTGCATTAGATAAAATGAACAAAGTACATTAGCAAGTTTTTTTTTTTTTTTACTGGTGCTGCTGAAAAACGACCAGTAGATTTCAAGGACAAAGGTGACACTAAAAAAAAAAGAAAATATTCATATGAAAAAACTTAAAATATGGATGTGTCGAGCTGGCAACGTTGCTGTCTCAAAGCCTCCATACCAAACGGGGCCATAAAACATTCCAAGCTACTTCAACACATATTTAATTTTTGTACATTAATGTCATCTTGTTAAATATTTTATACTTTGTGCAGGTAATGTAATTTGTATTATAATGTCACAAAAGAAGCATGCAGTGAGATACCATCATCCATCTTTAATTTTATTGCAGTGTACCGTGGCATGATGTGTCATTGCATCCCTAATTTCCACACATGCACCATCGTAGGATAATTTAAAATGATACTATATCCATATGTGACACTCCATTTCGTCCAATCGTTTTAACATCCTTCCAGTGCTCGGATGTTCTTTCCAAATACTTCACGCTATCTTTAAATTCCTTGTTTGGAGGAAAGAGGCTGCTTCCAGTACAGTTTGGGGAGTTGTGAAATAGAAGAGAATGGTAGAAACGTTTGATAGAGATGTCAGTTCAAGACAGTGGGATTTCAGATAGAAAACTCCAGCTCAGAAAATGGCTAAAAGCTAAAGTCCAGACTAGAGCTAAACGCTAGACTAGGACTAAAATCCAGCCTGAAGATAAAGGCTGAGCTGGGGAATAAGTCTAGACATGAGCTAAAGGGTAGGCTGGTGCTAAAGTCCAGACTGGAATTAAATGCCAGGTTGAGGATTAAGTCCAGACTTTAAGATAAAAAACAATCTAGACCTAAAGGCTGGACTGGAGATAAAGGCATAGTTGAGGCTAATGGTCATGTGGAAGGCTAAAGGTTCTGCTGGAGCTAACGACCAAGCTGGAACTTAAAGCAGTGTGGAGCTAAAACCAGACTAGAACTACAGGCCAGGATGGAGCTAAAGGCCAAGATGAAGCTAAAAGCTGGAGTAGAACTAAAGGCCAGGCTGGAGCTAAAAGCCGGAGTGGCGCTAAAGATCAGACTGGGGCTAAAGATCAGGCTGGGGCTAAATGTTGTGCTGGACCTAATGGTAAGGCTGGAGCTAAAGGCTGGGCTGAATCTAAAGGCTATGTGGGGTAAAGACTGGCTTGGACCTAAGAACTGGGGTATCTGTAAAGCCAGATCTGGAGCTAGGAACCAGGCCAGACTATACTCACTCGTTCATGGATTTCCTCATTGAGAGTGGGCTTTCGGGTGGTGCTGCGAGGTACCTTCAGCCACTTCACCAAAGGCTTGATGGTGAGACCCTGGGAGACACAGGAGACTGTCAGAAAACCCTCATCTGCTTTTCTCTGTCTATAGTCACATGTGCACTGTGACTACAGATACAGAGTCCTAGTGCCCTCTGTAGTCATAACTACACAGACACAGGTGAGACAAATACTTTGCCAACCAGAAGGTTTTATGTAAATAAAATCATATAAATTATTAAAAATATGAAATTACGTCATGTGTTAGGGCAGCTTTGTTGGTTCGTGTCTTCATTTTAATGATGCAAATTATTACAACAGAAGGTTAACTATGACAGCAATGACATTTTAAATCCACAGGAGTGATATTAAAGAAGTTTCTCACACCTGTGTTTTTAAAGTGCTGTTTGCAAGAGCCAAACTACTTAAGTAGGTTGTTTGCTTGGCTTAATGATGATTTGTAAATAGTTCACTTGATTATTCTATCAGCAGTCAATATTCATAATTCAGATTGCATTAATGTAGTCACTGTCTGGGGCTACATTCACTATTCACACTCTAATTGTAGTTGTAATATCTATATATGTACGTATGTAACCCAGCCATGTGAACTTTACATGCCGGTCCCAAGGCTGGGTAAAGATGCAGCGATTTATCCTGTAATAAGCTCACCAAGAAAATGTTACGAAAAGGCTCACTGTGGAACGAGATGGCCCGAGAAACTGCTGGGAGGCGGATACAAATGAACAGATGACATCACACACACACACACACACACACACACACACACAGGGGATCTCAATAACTAATGTAAAAAATCGTATGAAAAATTTA
>JABJVR010016418.1:17879-41388 GCA_025773905.1 Chitala chitala | reverse complement strand
TGATTTTTCATTTTTACAGGTTTCTTCCTCAGGGTCCTTTCCCTTTTCATTTTTTTACCTCCCTCTCCCCCCCCCCCCACCCCACCCCCCTTCTCTCCTCATGCAGAAACATTTTTAAAAACACAAAAGCTGACAGAGTTTCTGAAAGTTCGGAGGCATAGCACGCTGAGCAATGAAAGGAGACAAAAAAAAAATACCCACACCTGTTCTGAGTGACACAATATGCAGTGAGACACCTGTGTGGTTCTTTACGCAAGAACCCCCGGCTCAGAGACGAGGGAGGAGGCAGATTCTCCAGAAGAAAGGAGCGGCACTGGGCTTGATGGTAGCTGGTTCAGTGTGACTAACCTGTAAAGGGCCCCTGCAGTACTCCAAACTGTCCATGCACGACAGTGCGAGAAAGGGGAGAAACCCCTCTGACTGTGCCACTGCTTCCGAGCATACTTATATCACCTGTAGCTCCAATTACCTATTTGCATCACCCACCCGTCAGCAGGCAACAAAGTCTAAACAAAGCCAGACCTTGGGGAATACATGCTGATTGGCAGCATACTAGGAGGGGTATTGTCAGGACTCCTACTCTGTGTCCCAGATACACAGGCCAAGCGGTGATGCCCTTGCTTCCAAAGACTGCTAAAGGGTGATCTTAATAGAGCTGCTACAGGAAGCACCTGCAAAAGTGAATTCCCCAGGGGTCCCAGGACAATGACCTCATCTTCCTGCTCCCCCTCAGGGGGACACTCTCACTCCCATCCCACTCCACTGTTTCATCCAAATTAAACAGTGGCTATACTTCTCATCGCTGAAGCAGGGGTGGAGTGGTGCCAAGAAAAAAAACATACATTTTTAATATTTTAGGCTCTTTTGTGATAATATTCATTTCACAATTTCTTTGAGACAAAAGCTGCTCTCTTTATTATTCCTCTCAGCCTACAGTGGCTCCTTAAATAAGGCTGCATGAGATGAAGCAATTGAATTATTCTACATGGTTGATCATATCCTTCCAGTCAGGTAAAATCTGGCTTCAATTATTGCAAACAGTGCTTATGCAGTCCCTTATAATAAACTTGAGTTCTTTTTAACCAGTGTCAAAAAGATCCTTTTCCAAGACTTGGTCTTCCCTCTTCCTTGCTTTAGTATAAGTGCCTTATAAAACAGGTATGCCTACAAATCTCATTTCCAAACATGAAGCTGCCTTCACACACCTCGTTTTCTTTTATAATGAAAGCAACTCCAGGACTGCAAAGGGCACCAGCTGGGAAATGCATTCGATAACCTTTCTGATAACCTGGATCTCACATTAATCACATTTCTGATAACCTGGATCTCACATTAATTAAGGACCTCATACCTGATGAACACCATCTCAAAACATCTTCAGCAGCATAAACAAGGGCAATCAAAATGCAGTAACTGCTTAATTTAAGAAAACAAACAAAAGACTGACCACAACTGCTTAATGGCATAGAATAAATTGCTTACAGGGTTTTCAGATCTGGATTGCTTTTTTTTTTAACCGTTGTTCTTAGCTCTGATGTAAAATGTGAGAGACCTGTCATGACTTCTCTCCTCCAACTAGAATGGAACTGATCAGATCAGAGTGTAAATGTGGAGAACACTGCAACATGCACACAGTGTAAAACAGGGCCTGTAACCTAAAGCAGAGCTTCAGGTACAGATACAAAGGTGCCTTCTTGAGGAGCTGTTATTCTTACTTTTGAGTCATGTTAGGCCAATATGGAACCAAACGTTCAGTAAAAATGTTAATAAAACTATTTGGTAAGCTTTCCATTTTCCAGAATAACAGAGAAAGCAAGATCCTTCTCACCTCGTACACGTTGAACTGGCTCTGGCCCCGTGCCAGCTCTCGGTAGCTAGTGGTAAATTCACCAATAAAGTCATGGCTGTGATGTAAAAATAGACAGAAAAGCATATCAACTCTCTCTGGATGACAACATCTGGACACAGATAAAGAGCACCATCTAAGCACCATCTAAGCACCAGATGATGGTTAATGGACAGTTGGTTTGTTTCTACTCAATGCACACTGACAGATAATTTTCGGTGAGGCACCGGAGCTGCAACAGAATGTCAGATGGCACAGCAATAAAGCGCAGTTCATAAATGGTCTGGAAAGCGATCACAGAGCACATGGATGCAGACAGTAGAACGCATATGCACATCATAACAAATTAAATTAAATGAAAGGAAAAGTAAAGACATGAACTGGGATCCATTTTATCTAAAATGTCCCAGAAACAACCGACTGAACCTCCAATTCTACAACACACCACTCCTGTGCCCCCTGACTTTACTCACCTGCCGTCACGATCCCAGTCGTACACCTCGACCTTGATCGTTCTGCCAGGACACCAGAAAAGTGTCAGTGTTTCTGTTCCCCATGGGTCAGATGAAGACATTTTAAATCCTTGATAAAAACAAACACCCAGCTATACAAAAGCCAAGAACCTTTAAGATGTACATTATGTTGGTGCCCTTGGATGAAAAAGCCTGCTATGACAATTGATAAATAAGGTTTAGATTTTTATTTTTAAAAAACTGAACAAAGCTTCCTAAAAAAAGAGAATTAAAGACATATCTATTTAAGACATGATGTTCCTGCCCCCCTGGACAAACAGCTGTTCAGGATGGAGCCCTCGGAGATGGACGTAAGAAGGGCTTTATAAGTTGTGCAAAGCTAATGAAAGATGACAAGTTTGCCTTAGGTTTCTTGTCAGTCATCTATCTCAACAGCACGGCAGAAAATAAACTCAGTGTAGTGCCCAGCTGTCAAGACGCTAAGGCACAAACAAGAGAAAGTGGCATGGGGTAAGATGAGACACAGATTTTATTGGACTGTAACCCACTCTTCTACAACCTACACTTTGAATGTTCACTGAATCCACTTAAGATACATTTAGTGAAGGCAGCAAGATGTTAAAGGAACTCAGCCTCACAATGAGGCCCCCCTACCATTGCTGCTCTGAGAGAAGCTTTCTTTACAAGCATGAGGATGGAAGCTAGTGTCACTTAGCAACCTCGGTTAGGCTGTGGTGACACTGGTACAGAGTCCTGAACAGAGAAGGCCTCTTCTGGACCACATCATGTACAGTCTTGCAGAGTGAAAAATGCAGGATTGTATAAAGTTGTTACAGAATCAGAAACACTTGGATTAAATATTTGGTATTCAAGACAATTCAACTTGCTCACTTTGCCTCTGGTTTTAATACTTGATCTCTTGGATGTTTTTCACATGTGCTCTGCATTTAAAAAACCTCAGTCTGTGGTGAGTTAACAGCGTTTCTTATGTGACGTGTTTCCAGAGTGGCTTTTCTCCTTTAAGGCAAGTATGAAGACTTAACCACTTGAGGGAAATTAAGCCTCAAGTGAGTTCTGAGATGCTGTTGATGAGGAGTGATCATTCAGGATCGTTTCTATGGTGATGAAGCCCTTACATCTGAGGGCAACTAGGAAAAGCAAAAATTTCCCTATGATTCTTAAAAAGAAACACTTTGATATATTGGGATTTTAATATTTTTACCACGACTAAGACATGTAAAAGTTTTGAGTATTTATAGACTGCATAAAATATTTTCACTTATTCAGTAAATATATGAGCAGCATTTCTGTGGGCCAAAGAACAGGAGAACAAAACAGACTAAATATTTTGCACAACAGAATCTACATAGAACGTTAAACAAATGTCAAACAAATGTTAAACAAATGTTGAAGTTCTGTGTCTCACTTATAACTGTATGAAAATAAACAGAAGATGCAATAGATCAAACTGTATTTTCCTCCAAGACCTCTGTACCTGAGAATATATGCATTTTTTCTTTTTTGATTTATGTTTGTTTTTAACTACAGTATTTACTTGGCTTTCAAAGTGTTCTTGTACATTTACTGCACACATGCACTGCCTGGCCAAAAAAACGCACGTGTGCCTCTAGAGGCAGTGTTATTAACAAGTGTTGCTTCAACTAGTCTGGGTTAAGATCAGAAACATTATGTGGCAATAAAATTAAGTCAGCTGAGTATCTGAACCTACTGAATGGCCAGGGTCCTCCATCAGTGGATTTTCCCTTTGCCGAGAACACGGGCGTACTCCAGGCCAACAATGCCAAGGTTCATTAAGATAAAACTGTGAAACGGGTTCAATGAGGAAAGAGGAATCAATTACACACGAGAACTGGCCACCACAGAGTCCAGACCTTATCCCCCTTGGACGTCTTTAGGATGTGCTGGAGAAGACTTTAGAGAGTGGTTCGACTCACTCGTCGTCAGCACAAGATCTTGGTGAAAAATTAATGCAAATGTGAATGAAAATAAATGCTGAGACATTGCTTAAGCATTAATTTTTCATTCAGTGTGTTGATGTCTTCTTCAGACTTCCAAGGTCAAAACTCATTTGTAGCCACTCATTTGTGGCCACAGACAAAAATTTCACAATTTTAGCGTGATGAATCTTGCTTGATGAATCTCAGCATTGTCGGCCTGGCATATGCCTGTGTCGTCAGGGAAGAAAAAAATCCACCGATGGGAGAACCTGGCCATTCAGTAGATTCAGAAACTCAGCTGACTTCATTTTATTTCTGCATAACGTTGCTGAGTTTAGACCAGACCAGTTGAGGCAATATCAGCTAATTACACCCCTTCACATGTGAGTTGTCTTTTTGGCGAGGCAGTGTATTTTCTTGAATGTTACCTGAGAATAAAGTAAATCATAACATGGAACAACAAGGAATATAAAGTAAAGTCATCATAAAACTAAAAGATCTTATTTAGATCATAACTTGCAAAGTATGAGATTTGTCATCTGTGAATGTACCATTCAGACTGGGGTTATATTCTGGTCCACAGCAGAAAAACCAAACATTATTTTGTCAAAAACACAGAGGTCCAAACTATATTTTCTTATGTCGACAAAACCATGTAGGCAGCTCCTGAGTGGTTTTGGAGACATGCTGTCAGGAAAACCAGCATTCAGCAGGGGCTACTATACCACTGGGAATGTGACAGCTCACCACTGCTGGCCCAGACCCCCTCCATTCTACATCACAGCTGGATTTTATTACTACCAGTTAAAGGTTTAAGTACAGCACTCTCTGGTAGGTACCCATGTCACCAGTGAACCTTCACACGAGCAAAATCAAAAGAACGCCTTGTGCTAAATATAGGAGGACTGATTAATCTGAACTGAAAGCAACAGACACATTCTGTCCAGACCAGGACAAACCTCATCAGCAAAGTATCTGAAGGACACCAAAGAGCTTCAAAACAAAAGGAAGTCGACATCTTGCACTCAGCAGGACTCGACATTATGCTTGTTTGGTTTTGGCTCATAAAGACTCCAAGAAATGCTTTCAGTTCAAGCATATCCACCAGCAGAATCTACACTGCTCACATGTGTCCAATCAGCAGTTTATCACCAATACTAGTAGAATTCCAACCAAAATCAATATCAAGCCACCATTGAAGATCAGCCTGATTCACCTAATGAAATGTGTCCTAGCCCAACCAAAAGGGAACACAAGGCCAACACTTTCATGAAATGCTATAGGTCTACATTATCTATACTGTATTGTGTTTTACTGTCGATACTCACTCACACAGCAGAAAAGCCACCTAAAGCCAAATACACAGATTTTTGCACCATTTTCTAGCCATTTTATTGGAGGGTAATGTTGGAATTTGGCTGAGGGGACACAGCAGCAGGGCTTTCCTGAAGACTTCAATTACTTTCCCCTTCACTATAATTCCGCCTCTTATACACTCTGTTAACTGCCCAATGGGTTTATTTGAGGCGAGCCGTCACATGCGATTTCATGCCTTGGCAGACAGAAACAGGCCGTACCGGTCGTAGTCCCCATTGCACAGTGCTCGAACTGGGATGGTGAAGGGCTGCCAGACGGGGTTTAACGTGTTCTTCACCACCTCCGTTTTGTGGCAGATGGTGAACCTACACAATGGGGATGGAAATTCACAAAGGTGAGCCTTGTCATCCATTTTCTGTCAAGTTTTATATATATATATATCTGTGTGTGTGTGTGTGTGTGTGTGTGTGTGTGTGTGTGTGTGTGTGTGTGTGTGTGTGGAATATATATATCAAATATATATAATTAGAGACACACACGCTTCCATTTCAGAAATACCATGCAATATCTGTCATGAAACAAAAATACAGTTTATTTTGCAATTCAGAGTTGCCTGTGGCAAATGATGTAAAATATCCCAGAGAGCATCCTTAGCAAACATTTGCTTTCTTCTATGATCTTATCAGTTTCTGTGAACAGCATGACATCAGCTGAATTGTTTTTTCCCAAAGATGCTACAGAGGCAACATTTCCCTTTCACTGTACTGCGCTCTTCTGGTAATGGTCTAAGACCCTCCAATCCAATGACATGAAGATCAGTTTTATACGTATATATGTGCAGCATTCATGAGTGGAGCATACCGTAGCTCACAAGCAGATATGTATATTCAGTATATCTGTTTTATTAACTATTCTTCTCTCACATGTACTCCCTACGTTCTCTTTTTCTCAACTCTCCTATTCAAGAAGAATTCAAGCAGTTTATATAACGTGAACAATAGATATACTTTGTAATAAATAACAGCACCCCTAATGAATGGAATCTGTCATTACAATGACAGCAAACACAACAGTATGCATGTGAGCAGAGCTGGCCCTGACCAGTTTCATACCTTGCCGAGATCTTACTTGGTTGCCCCTTATGTTGCAACCAATTCCACCCAGAGGCACCCCTAGTATTTGCCTATATGGCCTATGCCCAGGGCCGGCTCTGCATAAGAGATACATTCAGTACATTTTTAAAAAGGGAATTTATTTTAACACTGCACAATAACAGACATGTACATCTATGTTACCAGATGTAAACCAGTAGTACTAAAGTTAGCAACCTGACACCTGAGGGTGCTGTACAATGTGTCTGTGTAAACTGTGAGAGATTTGTGAGCACACAGATGATGTAAGGTAGCGAGAATGAAAACAAAAGTGTGCCATGAATGATTTACAGTGTAAATCTACACATAAAACACTGCGTGAATTCACCAAGGTGATCTCCATCTTTAGGACATTTTTCAAACATGAAGACAGATAACAAGAGTGAGCCAGCTGGCAAAAAATTCTGTCATTACAGGTTCATCACATAAATGCTCAGAAGCACCGTACACCATTCACCTGCAATGTCTCCTACAACAGCGACATCACAAATTTGATAAAGTGATTAAAAGCACCATGACACAATCCCTGAGTCTTCACAAGCATATGTATCTGATCGTGAAAATATGACTGTTCTGTTAAAATAAAGTGCATCTTCCATTCCTGCCCCTGTGACAAAAGTTTTCATATCAAAAAACTTGCTATTATACATACCTTGACTTTAATTACTCAGCCACCAAATTCTCCAGTTATTTAAAGATTTATTCAGTGATGCATACAGCCAAGCTTCAAATTATCTCCTAACTGCAACTGCTTAGCAAATCCTTTAATTACATAATTAAGTACACATTTACATGGCCTTTATTCCATGAATGCTTTCCCTGTGACAACAAAAACAAATTTATAGTAACACAGAATATTGGAAATGTCAAGGGAAAGTTAGAGGGGGGGGGGGGGAAATTCAAATAGGAATTTCAGGAATGTACCAAAAAAAAAATCAAACCAATTAGCTAGCACAAAAGGTAATTTTGTTGCAATGCTTTCAAATGGTACAGAAAGTCCAAAAGCCTAATAATAAAGCTACAATGAAATGCAAAATATCAGATATTACAATCATAAAAGCATATAACTAGCTCAAAAACTTGAAGACAACTGATGGTAATTGAGAGAAATTTAAATGTGTTTTCACTTCAGTTTTAAATTGTTAGTTATAGTGAGGTAGGGTGGACACGCCAAAGCAGGGAGGTCTGTGTACATGCATCATTTATTGTGGAACAAAAAAAGCCAAAAACAAAGGAGCAAGACCATCAAAACTGAGACTAACAATTAAGGCAAAAATACAACAAAACCAATACGAACAATAGCAATGCTAGGGACACACACCAACACACCTACTGACTTTAACACCCAGCAATGCAAAGGTCATAAAACCATACCTAAATAAAGAAGGAAAAAGACATGGAACACAGATTGATACTCTCACAAAGACTAACAAGGAAACAGGGAAACAAAGGCAGGAGAACAAGGGGGCGTGCCTACACAAGGAACACCGCCCTGCAGATCATTATACAGTTATATTTCTGAACCAATGAAAAATTGATTCAGTTAAAATCGTGTCAGTTAGGCAAGTGCTTATTTCATAAAATAAATCCATCCATCCATTCACTATACTGTCTCATCCAATTCAGGGTCGCGGGATAAAATAAATCATTCAGCAATATCCACTTAAGGTGTAATATGACAATGAATATTTAAAATACACATTACATCTTTACATAATTTTTGTATGAAATGTAAGCTTACATCATTGCATAATTTTTTTATGAAGTGTAAGCTTTCTCAGTGCCTAAAATCAAAATGTGTTGGTAAAATTACTTAAGAAGTGGATAATTTTGAATTATGCCACTACCATTTGCAGTCAGGTACATAATTACATAACTGCACATCTGTTAGTTTTACACTGTGCTGCACTTTCGGTACGTTTTATGACACCTTTGCTGAATATTTGTAATTAGCATTATAAAGGCATGACAGGAAGAGCGAGCTGAGGCTCTTAACATAGACATTCTGGGCCTTTAGTGCAGATGAATAAAACGCCTGTTTTAAGGAAGACAAAATAAGAGAACGAAAAAAAAACAACACACACGAACGAAAAGAAACAGAACATACCCTTTCTCACCAAAAATGCACTGTTCACCTCTAAGTAGCTAACAATTTAATGATTTCTCCCTTAAATACTGTACTAAACAAAAGCAGACACAGATGCGCATACCAAACGGGCTGTGCTAAAGAGTAATGAAGCTAAAGCAAACACAGTAACACAAGCGTGCTGCCCCTAACAGCAACACCAATGACAAAAGTACATTTAACCTGAAACAAAAATAACACATACACATTACGGAAAATATAATTGTTTCGAAAGGGAAAGATTTCTAATTTAAAACACTTATGAAAACAGGAAAAAAGCTGTTTTCTGCGGTACACCAGGTGAGTACATCAGGCCTTCACAGCGGACTGGTTCACTAAGGACTCGGTGTATAGCACCATATTCAAGGAATATAACAGCATATGCTGAAATACAGACAAACAACAACAAAAAAAGAAAAGTTCATAAGTTGTGTCAGTTTTGAAGCCAACATTGGGCATTAACACTGTATCCTTTCTTAATCGATTTTTGGAGTTTGTTGACTCTATTGTTTCACTATGTGGTTTTACACAAAACCAGAAAATATAAGCTCATAAGCCAGTGCTCTGGTCCTGTTCCACCAATAAATGATGCTGAAGGTGCAAATCCCAGGTGACATGATACAGACTTTAGAGTATCTTTCCTGAAAGACAAACACTATTCTTCTATTAAGATCTTTTTTATTTTATCTTTTTGTTTTTATATTGACCAATGCATTCATCCACAGTATCACTCCCTAAAGTCAAAACAACTACCCCAACCTCCTCAAAGTCAAGGTAATAATTCAGTCAAAGCACAGGTCTGATACAGAGGGATCTGAGAGCTGTTGTGAACATTTCTCAGAGAAGCCTTGTGCTGTTGATGTATTTATATAAAAGCTACTTAAAATATTTAATCGGCATCACTACACAAGTGTGCTACCAAAACATGCCCGTCTGGCAGAAGCTTTTGTAAAATTGCAACATTTGAGGGCTTAGCTAATTGCCAACATCTGTGAAGTGATTTAAAATGCTCTGCTTTGGAGAATTTTCAGCTAATTATGTCACAGAACCCTGTTAATGCTACATTGTTAAACAACATTCTGCGCCTCTGCTCATTGTGTGACTGCTTCTGTTGTTTGCCAAAACATGTGCTATTGACAGGCTATTTTTCTGGACTCAACAGATCGTGCAACTAATGCTTTTGGTATACAGACCCAGTCACAAGTGCTACCATAGGACCACAAAGCTGTTCAGTCCTCTCTGGTATGAATTTTATTGTTGCAAGACAATAAAGCTTTTGTGATACTAGAAGCCACATTTCTCCAGTTAACCCTTTTCCTCCCCCAACTGTAACCTGATTTGTTTTTCAGGAGAGCTGAATGAAGCAGCGGCTGAAGTGGATTCGCATGCTTCAGCACAGGACCCCATGAGACTGTCGTCAAGATGCAGCAGCTGCGGGATGCTTTGTCGCTTCACACAATGAGCAGGAGGAGCACACTGGGGCAGGCGCTGATGTCAGGCACATTCTGTTTCCAGTCACGGGAAGGAAACTCACGTTCCGTCCTCATTACTCCTGAAGAACACCATGAAGGGGTCTGACTTGCCGAAGAAGTCCTTCTTGTCCAGTTTGTTGGCGCAGAACTGCATTGTGACGCTGTCCTGAGAAAGACACAAACTGATTCATAAATGGTTGAATATGATAGGGCCTGTGCTTACTTCTTATGATCCTACTCTGACCACATAATATATCACAGGAGGAGACATGTTATGACAAAGGTATAATTAACTCACACAAAAAAATCTTAAATTGTACTGTCATTAGAATTAAATAACAAGCACCACTGGTGGCTCAATGGGTAGACCAGCAGGCTGGGATGTGAACGTCTCTGGTAGAATCCCAGCCCAGCTGCCAGGTGTGTCCTTGAGCAAGATTCAAATGCTAGCTCCCCAGGTGCCATGTGTGGCTGCACACTGCTCCAAATGCAGGGAACCAATATTATTGCAACATAAATGTGAAAAGTTAATGTGTCTGCTAAATTAATAACTATAATACAACATTTCAACAATATGTGTACATCCCATAACATGAACACATGCTTAACAAAAGATACATCATCAATTTGGCACAGTGACCTAGCAACATATTTAATATAATCTATGATAATTTATATTAAGAACACAGGTAATGTTACGTACATCGGTTGTAACATAAGCATAATCACAAAGACCATCAAACTGAAATGCGGAGTTCATTGTTTCACAGAACCAACTAATGTCTAAAAACGGGATACAAAATCTGTAGCTGAGCTGATGGACAGAACATCGGGAAGCCGGGGAAGCAGATCCTAAATGGAAAATAACAAGAAGGTAGACATAAAAAGGGCTGCAAATGGGTTTGGCTCAGTACTCGCCCTCAGAAGAAAGTATACAGTAAAACATTCTGTCAATGGACTGTAAGTATCATAAGGAGCCACCAGTGGTTGTGGATCCTGCAGACTAAGGTGGGGCCTCCCATGGAAAGTCTCGGATTTCTCTTGCTCCAGAGTATCATGCTGGTTCAACAAATATTACTGTACTTAGTAGGAAGCAATTCAATCTGAGCAATGATAAAAGAAAAAAATACTGTAGCAGCCATCACTATATGTATTGATATATCTTTTGATGACATAATGCATAGATGTTTGTGATGTCATAGGGAGTGTACACAGTGAGTTTAAATACCGAATTACTGTTTGTGCAGCTAGAGCTAAAGATCATTCATTAGAGCTCACTTGTTACTGTAATGACACTCTGGCTACTGAATGTCCCTGCAATCAGCTTTGGTCAAATTATTAAACAAGACACACTGGACAGTAATGCAGTTTTAGGCTGCTGTGACAATACAGACATAAGAAAACCAAAGACACCAAACCCATATTTACCATCTTGCATAGTGACTAAATGCAGACTTCAAAATAATCAAGGATTTCTAAGATCTGTCTCCCCATCATCTTACAACATTACGTGCTCAACGAACTAGAGCAGAAAAAGACAGAACCTGTCATCGTCACTATGGTGATGGCACTTTTGACACGCGAGCTGCAGAAGCCTGGATTTGAAATTTCATTGAGCCAGACAGGATTTCAGCAGCTGCTGCAGTGGCAGGGTGAAGCCGAACAGCAGGTCAAACAATTGGTCTGACCCACATCCATCAGCTAATGTGTGTCTCGGGAGCAAGGGGCTCGGAGACTGGGTTGTGCTGCAAAAGTCTGGGTTCTCTGTGGGAGACCAGGAGGACACACGTTGTGGAATTTATGTCATTTCATTTAACAATTAAGAAACATTTGGAAATTACTAACAGTGGCGTATGTATGTTGTCCTTTTGACTGGAATATTTAAGTGGTCAAATCATTTTGTCTGGTGGTAGAACAGGCCTGAAGAGCATCTCTCCAATGGACTATCATGGAGCTTTTTCAACATTGTGGTCATCTTTCCCCCCCCCCCTTTTTGTGTTCTGCTCATAACCTGACATCCCCAAATTTGACCTTTTATGTAACAAATGCATCACACGCTCAGATACATGTGGCTCCCACAGTCTGCACGTGTCATTTTAGATGTTCATCACAATTCCTCAACAGATTGTGATGTATATAACATGCCTGGATTAAATTTGGCAACCCGCTTTTCATTTCTTAGTCATTTAGCAGATGCTTTTGTCCAAAGCGACTTACAGCATTTCATATACTTGTTACAATGAGCTAATGCTGGGTGTCTTACTCAAGGACACACCTGGTGGCTGGGCTGGGATTTGAACCAGGAGACTTCTGGATCCCAGGCATGAACCTGATGTTCTACCCATTGAGCCACCAGGCTGCATCTACCCTCTTTGTACTTTTTGCAGGTCTTTATACTGGAAACATTATGGAACTTGTTCACTCACTCACTTTACCTAATTCTGTGTCCTCTGAAAATTTTATTACTGTCTGAAGTTTATTAGGTGTACTGGAAATGTGCTTTGTACATTACAAAACATAATTCTTAGACAGAACATTTTTCAGAGTGAAAGTTATAACCTCAAACCTCATAAAATTTTCAAGCATTGTTAGCTAATTATGTATTTGCTTATGGGGTACCTGATACCTGGCTGTATTTTTATGATCAGTCTGCAATACTGAATTTGATCAAATTATTGTTCTTGATGGTTTAAATAAATCACGTTATAAGCTTTCATTACTGGCAGGAGCCTCATGGACATGTTCAAAGACAACTAGCAAGTTGTCACAGTCTCTGGGTAGCGCTGCAATAAAACAGCTGTAGGCCAATGAATATTAACACACTGCTACTTCACCTGGAAAAACACCATTAAGCCACTGAGATGCATTTGTATTAAAATAATCTGTTGTATAATACATTGCTTTGTTTTATAGCAAAGTTATAAAATGTCAAATTGGAGGCAAACATTGCAATCCAATGCTCGCCCACCTAAAAACACACCTGAGCAAAACTTGCATTTCGTCTACTCATTTCTGTTTATTATCTTTCAAATTATATAATAAACTATTTTGCTTTCAAACAAGTGATCTCTGGTGTGATAATGTTTTCATTTTCATTGGCGTTTGAATGTGACAATTGTGTAATGACATAATTATTATATCGCTGCAGCAGAGGTTATTGCTGTTCAGAGCCTTGTCACCAAAACTGTGTGACCTAAAGTCTGACAAGCCATCTAGCTATGGCTTCCTTAACCAAAATGCTTTGCAATAGCACAAGCGTCTATGAAGATACGCATAATATCTATACATGGGAACTGCAGTGTTGTTAACTTTTTATATATATATTTTTTGATGAAAACATTTTTTGCAAAGTTCTTGAAATTGTTATTTGCTGGTCAAAGTAGGACTACATTTAAAATAAGAACCTTAACGTTACTTTTCCAATGCAAGAACTAATGAAACAGTAAATGGTCTTACTGAACATAACTGTTGCTTCAAATGTCCTGCAGTATTTTAACTCTCCCGAAATATCGTGTATGTAATTTAGAGAACAGATAGAGCCCAGGGCAGCCTGTGATAATGAACTATCACACCTACCCACTCATCAGAGATACTAGATTAGGCTCATCTCTTCCTTAGCAGAATGTTTTCAGCAATAAACGTCTCCACAATGGGGGATGTCTTTGTTCATTCACCATACCCCCCGAGTTCCACCTAAAGTGTGAGGAATATGACAGACTCATTTCTCCAGTAACTATCTGCAGCCTTTAATAAAGGTTTTATAGGTTATTCACCTGTATTTGCAAAAGGTAGTGAGAGCTTCACTCAGAAGTATTCTCTGTCATTTGCTGCTATACAGAGCCCACTGAAAGTGAAAATGGAAGAAAAATGGGAGAACAGCTTGAAATGAAGACACTAAATGCCCGTTGAAAGTGAAAATGAAAAGTTTTCCGGTAGAACATCTTGGAATGAACACAGATTTAATCTGATGAAATGTTATAGTGCAGCATCTTGAAGCTACAACCCTTGGTCAACAAAGAATTGCTCCTGGATCAACACTGTGGGATGAGTCAGATAAGGTTAAAAAAAAAAAAAAAAAACAGTACAGGATGGGGCCAGAGTAAAAAATGTTGCTAAAAAAGTCTATATTCTATATTTCGCATTATGTTAACCAGACAAATCATTATATTTTTACATAAAAAACAACCATCTGGAAAACACAGTCTCAGTGACAGTTCAAGGCTCTTATTTCTTTTTAACAACATGGAGACCAAATTAAACGTGCATAGGTAAGAAAGTCTCAGTTAGCAAGGAAGTTCAGCTTTCGACACAACGATGACTCTGAGCAAACACCCAAACCACACTGGAAGGAGATTACTAATCCGAGGAGTGTTACATTGGTACAGACCTGTTCAAACAAAATTACAGCCAGATACAGAAAATTATCTTATGATTTTCTGGACTTGTCCAGCCCATTCCACATTTTTTATTAGTTACCTATAACTAGTGTTAGTTCTAGAAACCTATACTACATTGAAAAAAAATTTATTATATACATTTATGTTGGCAATACCATAACATTAGTTGCTTTGAAAAGTTATGTAGGCTTTTCCCACAGTAGTTCAACATTTTTTTTAAGTTCCCTTTCTTGATAATTTTTGCCCCCTGATAATTTTATGCTCACGACCGACCAGAGAATGTAATGGACACAGCAGTAGGTGTGCCTGCATTGTTGTTCTATGAAAATAAAATCTACCTCGAATCTATATTCAATACTCACAGTAGACTGATTAGCTGACAGAAGTCATGTTGCTGCAGGATGAACTTTAAGTACGACCACCAAGTGTAGAAGGTAGGCGGTGCTAATCATCAAAGCTACTACGAGCTCTATTCTATCGGGACTTTTTCAAGCGGGATTTATTATGAGAGATGCACTGATTTCACTACTAACTACAGTAGTAGAGATTCTCACAACATGGTGCCCCAACAAAACGAAAACACTCGTTTGTTTCTTTTTTGTTTTTGTTGCTTTAAAACGACTCCTGGTGTCAACATCTAAAAGTGTCTTCAAAAAAATAAACTTAATTTCAGTTCACTGGCTTGTGAGACAATGGTTTGTCTCACATCGTCCCCTGCCACAGTCTGACACCTGCATGCTGACTTACAGGAAACAGGTGTCTACAAGCACCAGACAGGCACATACTGAACAACACACAAGCCCCTCTGCTGCATGTCCCACGCCAAAGTGCTGACAGTCGATTCAGCTAAGTTGCTTCAGCACTGCAGAAGCATTATAAGAATTAGGGCACTACAGCTCACTGCTGCTGCACCCTACCATGCAAGAGTCCTCGAAAGACAGTATTTAAGCTGCCAGTTCAGCAATCAGCTTCCATTTCATACTAATACACATGTGCAGTGTCAAGTGCTACGTATACTGAACAGGTGCCCCATCACAAGTACCAGGAGTGCTTCCATAGGTGTGGACAAACAGGTCTAAGGCAATTTACATCACTTACAGTTGGTTTTATGTGCTTGCTTCGTTAAGCATCTGTCACAAAGGGAAAAATGGCAACTGCTGCCTTACAGAACTGGAGACCTCTTAGTATCAAAGCTACTGCTTAAATCCATACTTCTTTGAGTCAGGATGGCTCATCATGGCTTAAGCAGAGGAAGCTTGTACTGTGTACTTGTATTTTTTTAATTCCTAGGGTAACAAAAAATTATGTTTGGTAGAATTTGTCTTTTTTGGACACATTTGCAAAATGCTGAATGTATTGCTACACATTCTGTATTTCTGCAGTAAATATCTAGCTCTGTTCATATTTTTAAAAATCTAAACGTTGCTCTGTAATTCTCTAGATAAAAGTCTCTACTGAGCAAGTAAAGAAATTAATAATCATTAACAAATATATTACAATCTCCTTTTCAACTCAACTTGCAGAGTATTTTATTCTAATTGAAACCTGCACTTGGTTTTAATTAAAAGGCAATAAAGCATTTTTGTGTAGCAAAATGCACTAAAAGTCCTCATTATACTGTATATTACAGAGATATCAGGAATACTGAGATAGGTGGATTCCAATCATGAGAAAACAATTAAAGCATGAATTAAAAACCCAAATGTAAAATAATAAAAATCTGTCTCTATATCTATGTCTTTTTAATGATAATCATTTGTTCAATATTTTCATATCTTCCTGTTCTTTGTTCAATTTTTTAAATGTTCTTCATATGACAGATCTTAACAACGACAGATTTACACATAGCTTACATCTGCACTGCACTACACAGATGGCCCACTCGAAGGCAGAGCTAACAGGAGACACACAGAGGGGAGGGCGGGGACACGACGCCCCCCATCCACATGACGTGAGGACTCGGCTCATCTCAGCTGAACTCCACTCTGAGTGGTCGAGAGCGAGATCGATGAGAACTGTCACTCTATACCACTGTTCTGTTCCGTTATTTTCAGACAGTTAACATGCTTGACCACTGCCCTGGGCATTCTGAGCTGTGAGTAAAAGACTTAAAGGTCATGATGTAATTAAAAGAATTCTAATGAGGCTCGACCGATGAAGAAGGAAGAGCATTATGAGAAAATGACCGCACTGGGTTTTGTGTGTGACACTGACAAACTCGCAATGCAGCACAATAAGATAAACACAGCCATTTGGCTGGTCCCCCACGTCCTCTATCCTCTGTGGTCAAATAACCTGACAGGGTCATGGGACATATTCCCTACCGCCATAGCTGTGTCACCATCTTGGAATGCATATCACACTCCATTCCCATGCAGAGGGAAGACAGGCTACAACAAACGCACCAAAGGAGGGGGGGCCTGCTTGCTGCCTACGGCCCAATCATGTCCCTCTGAGAAACCCCTGCCTCCCTCACATGCTGGCGGTATGGGATGGAGTGCACGCCATCGATCCAGTGGGCCACCTGCAGCTTACAGGTCACGAGATCTGTGCACCTGAAGTGGTGCTCTCCGTGGCTGTGGCAACACCGTGAGTATGGAGTACAGACACAGCTCTTGAGCAGAAACCCTTTAAAGCAAAGCTGAAGTGTGCTTTGCATTCAGAAAAAAAACGCAACAAAAATCTGTAAAGCCCGGTAGCAATATCATCAAAACAATGTTTTTTTTTATAACTTTGTTGGCTTTCTTTATTTTGATGCAAAAAACGGATAGCAGTCGCACCAAATATTTTACATAAAATATGTGAAAAGAAAGTTGTCTGTATCGAAACAATTAAAATTGAAAGAAGAAGTCAAAGCAAAATAGGAGTTCTAAACCGGGAGGAAGTATGGGTTTGAAGCTGAGAGGGTCACAATTTCCATACTCGCCTCCCATTTACACAGTGTGAGCCAGGCCTCATTAATGGAGAAGAGAGAGGGAGAGAGAGGGGGAGAGAGAAAAAATCAAGCACAAAGAGATGTGGAGGAAAAGGGAATGAACAGGCTATGCGTAGCTGTGAAGAGATTAGAGACAGTGGCAGAGAGAGGAGACTTCAGACGCAGCTTCGCTCCTAAGGCTTCAGTGAAGTACTGCCAGGGGAGAAAGTTTGATCTGAGCAGGGAGCCCTGTCTGATCGTTATACCATACACACAAACGTAAAGACAAAGTACAAAAATAAATTTGTATGGATTAACACACACACTATATGCACACATGTGTATACACTAAATACACATATGCACCACCACAAACCAATACACCACTCTGAGATCCATCTGAAATTCTTTCCTTGCCGACACATAATTACCGGATGGTTAGGAACCTGCTCTCCACAGGCTGACTTTTGGACATTGGCTGTGGCCCTTACTGGCACATAGATGTATAAATCTCTGTGCAGCAGGTGCCAGGGAGCTGTCAGAAATGGCAGCAGCATCTGACACCCCTGTTCTCCACCCACAAAGCAATGAGGCACAGTGACAAGCAGGTCAGTCTGGACTGAGACTGCTTTCATCATACGTCCCCCGGTGGCTTTAGACACCCAATCAGACGTCATCTTAGCCTGACTACTGCTCTGCATGGCACTTGAGGTTCCAAAATATTGTTCCTCCTACCCCTGGCCATTTCTGGTTACTCCTCAAATGCCAAATGATTGATTATAGATAAGTGTGCAATGACACATTTGAAATGAACAAATAGTAGCTGAAGGTACAGAAAAGACAATTCAATTCAGGAATATGTAATAAAATTAACTTTATAACAAACAACAAAAACTGCATGCCTCCATCCCTGTAGTATTTAATTAGATGCTATTATTACACTGAGTAATTCCTCTAGGACACATTTCTACATTATCCTATTTCTAAAGTTGTTTAGAAGTTTTTTGTGCTTAAAAGTGCAACAATAGTGGACTTCCTGGACCTCAAAACCGCTGTCATTTGGACATATGTTCAGCTCTGTAAATGCTACCTGCTATTAGTGATCTTTTACGGACTTTCGGTTCCTCTTCCTGTGCCTGTCACAGGCTTTCCTTCAGCTACAAAGCCATAATGTTGTGGGTGTGTGTGTATTTCCACCATACTTGAACTGCGCAGAAATAAAGAAGAACTCACTGCAGGGGACACACCATGCAAACAAAGCTGTCTGAGCCTCTGGAAAAACAAAACAGGACCAGACCTGAGAGCTTAAAGGGGGAATGACTGTGTTACCACGACAACAGTACATGGAGGTACAATGTGACTGTGCAATTAGAGCTAAGGGTGCAGTGCTGTTGCAGAGGACAGTTCAGAGTGAACACTAACAGAAAGCAGGTCCCAGGTGAGCTCAAGTTCAGGTCCTGGCTTGATACACACCCCCTGACCCCCACCTGGACAGGCACAGCTCTTTAGCTCCTTACAATAACAAACCCTGTTGGGAGCAATTTTAAATTAGAAAACGTCACATCAAGACTATGAATAACGGATTTTCAGACCAGAGATTTGTGGAAGAACACAGCAAGACTGGAATGGGAAATGAAGTAAACTGAAGATGTGAATCCCCCACCCCCACAAAATGCCACTATGCTGCTCAGGAGTCCAGCTGTTTTTACAAACCAACGTCTGTCAACAAGAGTAGGGGAGGACACTTGATTGATGTATTTTCTTACTCAACTGCTTCCTCACTCACGATGCACACAGCTGTGAGGGGCTGTTGCTGTAGATGCCCTCTCTCCTTGTTTTCTTCATGTTCTTATGTTGTTTTACATCAACTGCTTGTCAAAAAATGCTCCAGAATAATAACAGTGGTAGATATTCTCTGTGAAACATTCTTTCACTGACAGGACCTTTACAGAACTGATACAGAACATCCTTTGACTAATAAATGTGTGAAATCAGGCTTGGAAAATCACCTGCCAGGTGTTCAGCATGTTGTAAAAATCGCCACAGATCTGTGAACACTGAAATATCATTTCAATAAGGCAGTCATCATCTGGCCATGGCACTCTCACTGTGATGATTTAGCTGTGCATAGCCATGCCTTTCCAGAGCAAAGGCTCCATAAACATCAAGGTCATGCAAAGAGGCATGTCATTATTCAAAACCTGTGACTGTTTTATGTGTGGATGACATGTCTTACGAGTCGCAAGATGAAACTGCAAAATACATGCAGGTTAATTGAGGGAAAAAAACGACATATTTATTTCTTTAAATCTAACCATTTTCAATGAGATTTATGTATTATAATAACTGTATGGTAAATGTCGGAATTGTTATTGTCTGGTACAGTTTTCATGTACTATTTATTTTCCTCACTGCAGAATACCCCAAGTTAAAATTAATTTAAGGTGATAGGTCACTGAATTACATAATGTATGGATATGGCAGGAAAAAGGCAGATTTGGAAATGAAGTGACATGTCACAAAATCAGTCAACTCAGTAAAGCAGAACCCTGCACACACACACACGCATGCACGCACACACGCACACACACGCACTGGGAACACACTACTCACTGCTCAGTGTTTTATTGAGGCACAAAGCACAGACGGGCTGGCACACTCACCCTGCAGTTGCTCAGCTCTTCGGCACTCAGAATGATGGTACCACACTTCTTCCCTGGTATCCCTCTGAAAGCAGACACACACGGTTAGCAGCCCAAGGAAGCGTGCAGGAATTACAATGCTAAAGTGCTGGGTCAGAGGGAAAATGCCCTCGAGTTTGCAAGGGCTACTCATTGGTTTTCACCAAGTAGGGGATCATGGTCTACAATTTCAAGAACAGCTCTGA
The DNA here is from genome assembly GCA_025773905.1 of Chitala chitala. NCBI lineage: Eukaryota > Metazoa > Chordata > Actinopteri > Osteoglossiformes > Notopteridae > Chitala > Chitala chitala. The sequence goes on along the minus strand of JABJVR010016418.1, from coordinate 20,848 downwards.
GACTGTTGGTGGGAATAAGAAACCTTCCACCAAATTGTTTCTCTACACTCAGGAAGCTCTGGAGATGTCCTTGGAGCTGAGGAAAGGACTCTATTTTGGCAAATTGCTCTAGTGCAACTGTTGCGTAGATACAACCACACACATTTGTACACACACACACACACACACACACACAACCATAACTAGCTATATCGTGCTCAAAAATGCAAATATATGCGAAACGCACAAAGATGTTTGTGCATGCATGAGTACACCCATATTCAGATATCCAAAGACAGACACACTCAACATTTTCTCTGAAAAGTCAACCCTCAGAAGAGAGCTCTTCATATAAATCACAAGAGTGCAGCAATGTTCCTTCACCTGCACCATTCCCCGTTCTGAACACCCTGTTCCTTCCAGCATGGTCATCACATGGACTCAACTTCCCCCAGTCTTTTTCTGTTGTCATGTCAAGAGAGAATCCATCTTATATTTGCTAAATGACATGACTTCTTTAATTCAGGTTACTATTTCATATTTGAAGTTTTTACTGAAAACTGCTCTTCCAAACAATAAAATTTATACACAATGCACTATGCAAAGCCTTCTTCTTCAAGTCTCTCATGTACACACAATTTGGCAGCACAGTGTTTGCCAAGCCAATGATGGTCATGGGGAAAGAGCTCTTCACAGTACATCGTGGCACAGTTGGACAATAACAAAAATTGTGCTTGGCTTGAATCCCAGCCAGCAGTTCAGAGGCCAAAGCTGAAACGGCCTTCAAACGTTCATGTATCGCATTCTCATGGATGCTGGGACAGAGTGAGTAACCATGGCTAGACACAAAGCGAGGCTGTGCTGTTTATCAGGCACAAGCTGCAGGAAGTTCAGTTTGACAGATTCTGCAATGCTCCTTCCAGTTGCATTTCTGTGATTCATACATTAATTGAGATCGCTTTCGGGAGCGTCACTCAATTGCCTTCATTTTACGGGTCAAGGATGAGATTTCACTTTTTATCAGACTGTCACATTATTATTATTTTTTTATGTATAATTCCTTGTGGAAATTATGCTGTTAAGCAGCTTGCAACAGCATTGGAAGGCGCATAAAGAAGGCATATAAAATCTGACTGAAGAGAGAAGGCAGAGCAATCCCAGGCCTCGATGCAGCTTGCGTTAAGTGCATAGTACAAGAGCAAAAGGAATTAATCCGTCCTCGCCCACCCTACCCTGTTAACACTCTGTGGTATAATATGATCTGTGTGTCATTTCTCTGTGGAAATCTTCTTTCGCCGCAAAAAGGAACGTGAGCCAGACTAAAAAATCCTCACTGGAGTTCAAACACCCCAGCACATCATGGCTGAATATAGCTGTTTTTATTTTTCATGCCACTGAGCATTTGAAGTCTGGAACAGCAATTAAAGCATCATCTTACGATCTTGCTGCATTGCTGCAGTCACTGTATTGCTGCTTTTGCAGCATTTGCTGCTGTCGCATATCCAGCGTCGTCCTCTCACCTAGCACTTTGAAAAGTAAATCAGTGTAATAATTGCTAGAATTCTAGTGTCATTATGTCATTAACAGTAACTGAGTTTTACCCAACACTACAGCGGTGTGACTCGAATATACGCGGTGCTGGAGTGATGTTAAAATGAGAATGTTTAACCATATTAACAAAAAACATAAAATTAAAAAATGTAGACAGTATATGACCAAACCGCTTTGATCTCTGGCTAGAAACTTCTCAGAGTGTTCACTAATTGGCTTGTCAAAAAGCTGGCCCTGTGTCTTCTCTAGCTGAGAACAGGGTGCATGCTGCAATCAGATGATAGGCTGCTGATGTTACCATAGGGATGAGTGCTTCATTATCAAGGGCTTTTCAGTGGGCTTTTTATGGGCCTAGAATAAGAATTTGGGGGACCACTGATTTATTCGCTGTTGCATCTAAAATGAATTGTGGCTGGAAATGGGGCTCCTCATACACCTATTTAAGGTAAAAGATATAAGTACCCCAAGACAGCATTCCTCTGCCCAGGGCAGGGGAAGGGGTGGAGCCTCAGCATCCATCAACCTCTAGACCCGTGAGTCTCGTTGAAGAAGTGTGCCTTGAGTGACCTGTAACACCCAACAGTTTTTTTTAGCACGTGAATCACTGGACAAAATCCCCTGACACTCGGGTTCTGAAAGCAAACGCATGCCGACAGATAGCGAATGGTTCGCTTCAGCAGTATCAGAGCAGGCATGTGGCTGAGTGCCTGGCAGGGAAAAGCCCATCTTTGCTCACAAGAAACAGGCGCACGCTCTGAATAAGAGTGCTGGCGTAAACCCCAGTAGCTAATGGAAAAAGTCAACCCATTCACTGCTGCTGTGTGAACATCAGCCCCTGCCTGGTACAGGTGTGGTGAAAATAGCCTGACAAGTGTTGCCCAAAAAACCGAAATAACTACCAAGACTAAGTGCCAACCTGACAGCACTCTGCTGTCATGCCATGCAAATGCCAAGCCGGAATGATCTGGCGCAAATATAGCCTTGCGTTAATTTGCAATTTTCTCAGACAACATATTTGGCATCAATTAATTCACTTTATATAAAAAGAAACTTCATGTTTAGTTTTTAATGTTTAATTTCATGACAAAGGGGCATGCAACACATGCATATTAATGGAATTATTACATACAAGAATATTTGGAAATAAAACTTTCACAACTTGTAGTCAGCTTTAGAACTGTAAAAGTCAGGCTCATATAAATTCCTTCTTGGCAATAAATGCATGTGCAAGTAGTGCATTAGCAAAATCATTTCCCTAGAATACTGGAATACATCTGTCCTCAGTAGCACTTAGAGTATAAAGTAGCTGTGTTACTAACCAGAATGCAGCCATTTGGGCAGGGTAAGGTCTTTTAACTGTCCATCACACTTTCAGAAATGCAATTTATCTAAATAAACAACAGATCCATAAATGTATTTAATTGCCTTTGATTGCTATA
>JABJVR010016418.1:3535-17779 GCA_025773905.1 Chitala chitala | reverse complement strand
ATCACACTTTCAGAAATGCAATTTATCTAAATAAACAACAGATCCATAAATGTATTTAATTGCCTTTGATTGCTATAATCAAGGTAACATTTTCCACAAGGAAGTGGGTAATTATACATACATGAAAACCATGTCATACATATGTCAGTAAAACCAAGGGTTACCAATTAAGCTGACAATGTTGATGCAGAATGGTTGTTAAGAATATGAAAGTCTTAATAAAGCTGCCAATATATCAAGGCCTTTGTGAAAATTCCATTCTTGCTTTTTTAAGTCTGTTCAAGCCATTAATAGAGAGTAAATGTTTTTAGGAGAAGCAGCGCTCAGCCTGAAATCGCGCTGACCTATATATTACCTAACACTTTAAATACACTTCAGCAGCACTGTCTGTCTTTGTTAAAAATAAAACACAGTCATATTTCCATTTCCTGACCCACCTCAATAAATTGCCTCCGTTTTCTGTGTACCGCTTTCTCTATTGATGTGCACTGTTCAATTTATTTTGCATACTTAGGCTGTGTATACAGGAAATCAAAATAAAATCACAGCCAATAAGTCAAAGGGAAGATGTTTTCCGTGATTTAAAACATTTGTATATAACGTGTAAAATAACTAAGAATGCAACATATCTTTGTAAGCCAACCTCTGTTTAGTCCTGAGTTCCTTCTAAGTCTAGATATCAACACTTCTTTGAAACTCTGGCCAAACAAATAACAGGTACACCGTCCACATAAATTAACCTGTGCTACCTGGCATCCTGGCATATAATAACACATGTTGCTTAACTGCCAGACACTGCCTGCACAAAGTGAGTGCTACCATCACACCCCACTGTTTCTCTGAGCTTCTCATTATCAGCAAAGCAGTGAACAAAAGATGCTCCAGTAAACTTCATCTTACACCCAGAGCCCTTTCCCAAACCTGCCAAGAGTGCTCTAAACCATTAGAATGTGTGTCAATGCAATCCTCTTAGATAAGGGCTCCGTATCTCATGCATAATACCTACCGGTTTGGGCTGACGCCGTCAAAGGTGTGCCACATACTCTCTGTGACACCATCATGCGCAAAATAAGAAAGACCCCCGGCAGCGAAAGTCGATTTTAACTTTACACCCGACATGCTGAAATGTCGTTCTGCAAGCGCCCCTAGCCTGCTTTGTGAACCGGAGATCAACGGGAGGATTTCGTGCTTGGAGGCTGGTGATCTGCTCAGCCTCCGCAGGGCCAGTGAGCCCAGGGCCCACGGGAGAGGGTGATACTGAGCACAGCCACTGTCCCCACAGACAGGTATGCCAGGCAGCACTTAAAAGCTACACATCCTGGGGATATGCTTTAATCTGGTGTAGCACAAACTTCCCAGCCCCCGTTTTCTGGCTATCACGGGGCTGGGCAGGCAGTGTACACTTGGGATGTACTGGGAAAAATGCAGATAAATGTTCCCTCACACACTGCGTGTTTGGCCACTCATAGCACTAGAGCCATACTGTAGCTTTGAGGGGAAGTGTGGAGGGCAGTGTATGCTGGAAGAGCTGCTAGGCTCACACATGCAGAAGACTTTCTGAGAAGATGGACTTGTGGGTACTTTGCTCGAGCAGACGAGGAGGGGTTGGGGGGACAGCCCCCTCCCTCCCCCATCTCCCCCAAGCACATCATCAAAGACCCTTCTATTACTGTGCATTGACAATTTTCCTCACATTTCCCCTATTATTTAGCATGCATTATGTGACTGTATATGGAGCTTCAAAGTGACTGCATCCATCAGGCTGCTTTTGAAATGACGATAAACACTTTCACTAGACAGACAGCTTAATTAAAATGCAAAATAAAGCATGGCGAATAGAAGGGGTGCGGTAGGAGTTGGGAGCAAAAGCAGTTTAAAGCCCTGATACTTAAATATAAGACAATTTGAAATGTTTAATCCTCGGTCCTCAGACCAGCCTCGATAGTTACTCAAGACGCTTCTCCTCCTCTGGTGTTGTGACAGAGTGTCTCCTAATCACAACTGTGTGGGACTTAATGTTTACACAAACGAAAGCGAGTTCATGCCATAACCAGATTACATCCGTAACAATGCCTGGCCCTTACTCATCTGCAAATCCTCACACAATTAAAGAGCACCTCAAAGGTGGGAGTCTGAAAACACAGAGAAGGAACATTTCTGAGTGTTCTTCAGGAGGGTTACTGGAAATTTACAACAGGTTTCAAAATGGAATACGGAGACAAAGGCCTTTGAAATCGATGTGAGTGAGCAGAAAGGTGAATATAACACCCCCCCCCCGACCCCGACCACTTTGTTGGCATAACGTAAAAGAAGCGTGCAAGAGAGCAAACAGATCCTTTGAGAAGCACAGTGCCAGTGGACTTTGATCACTGCAAAGTCATTCATTTAGCAAAAAAAAAAAAAAAAAAAAAACACACAAAGCAGAGGACAAGGCAAGCTGGCTAAAGTGTTGTACCCCTGTAAACATCCCTGAGTATCACTTCATGTCACTCCCCCACCACTAACCTCCACGCAAGTACAAGACCAAGAGAAACACAAAGACAAAAATCAAGAAGGCATTAAATGTTAAATTACGACCAGGCACCCTGTTTGGAGTTAACGTGATTTTACAAGATGTCACAGTTTGCTCCAATGTCCTTGTTGTGTGGCCATGCCCCCGTGCTCTGTTGTTTTCTCCTTTGTCGAGTGTTTTCTCCTTTGTTGAGTGGTTTTTGTTCTGTGTTTTCTGTTTGTCCCAATTTTTGGCTTGGTGTTTCACTGAGGCTTGCCTAGAGTTAGCGTCCTATGCTAACCTTGCTCTTGTGGGCAACTCACAAGCACCGTTGTAAGCACACATACAAAGAAATACCCCAAGAAAAAACACCAGACACCGCACACAAATATACACTACTAGTGAAAAGTTTGGACACGTCTTGTCAGAGAGAAGGTTTTCTTTATTTTCACATTATACCTTTTTAGAATAACAGTGGAAGCTTTAAAGCTGGAAAATAACTTATGTGAAGTTGTGCACTGAGAAGAAAAAAAGGTATTGAAAAAAATCACAAACCATCTTACATTCTAGATTCTTCACAATAGCCACCTTTTGTTGTGATTATAGCCTTGCAAAGTCTTGGCATTTTCATAACAAATTTCATTAAATATTCACCTGGCATGCCTTCCCAACTGTTTTGAAGAAGTTCCCACATATGATGAGCACTTGTTGCATGCTTTTTCTTCACTCTCATCCAGATGAAATGGGCATTTAATTGGGTGTATCCAAACTTTTGACTACTAGCATATATACTATGTACAAAAAAATAAAAATTATATATAATTTATATATAAATATAAAATCAGGAATCATATGAGATTACAGATTACAGATAGTGCACATCTGGCAGCATTCTAAATACAACACTCTGCACTCATAAACACATCAGGCAAATGGACATAGACCAGAAAGAGCACAGAAATGCACCAGGTAACGTATGCTGACACACCAGGCAGAGCCTATAAACACATTGAGTAGTGCACACTAATTCAGTAAGGCTGCCTGCCAACATGATCCATCTCACTAACGGGTTTTTAATGCACCACTTTGTCTCCTCAAACCCTCAGGCAGCCCACAGCACTGCACAGACGGCTGGCCCGCATGCCTGTCCGGAGAATCTCGTTCCAGTGGAGATGCCAGTTTCGCTGCAAGGATGCAAAATGTCTTCAGGCATTGGACAAGACAGCATCCGGTTTTAGAAGGAGACTACAATGGTAGATGGGGCAACTAGCCACAGGCAACTTATGGGCACTTCTGAATTGAGGCACAGGAAGAGAGGAAGAAGAGGAAACAGATCTTCCTCATGCTAGGGCTGGCTCAGAGGAGGGTCAGTGCCTCTACAGAAGAAGAAAACTGGGGTGCCAAAACATAAGAGACACACAGTAAGAGTCAGGAAACGGATTGTCTTAATTTCTCACACTAATGTCCGCAATTTGCTGGATTCAAACATGTTCATACTGTGCTGTCTAAGGATAGACCCAAGATCCACCCAGACCCCTGGAGAAACTGGACCACGGGTTCAGGGAGGATGCTACACTTAAGTCCCAACTTTGGTCTTATTAACAAATATAACTGGATTCTGAGCAATGCAAAAAACATGGTTACAGCCTCTTCAAATACACCCATGTTTTAAGTGAAATCCGCGGATGAGATGGTAAAACTTGAAATGAACCAGACAGAAATTTTTTCAAAGTGCTTAAACTCTCAGCAGCAATAATGCATGTGGTCACTGCGCCAGTGCATCCTGTTGTTTATTCCTACTTAAGCAGCAATCTTTACACTTTACATAGCACCTGTGTCTCTGCTACAAATGAGAGGCGAAAAAAAGCAGGCTGTTTTTGAAGAGACACTCTGACATGCGTTGAACTGCCGTATATGTGACTGACCTCATGTGGAAACCTATTTGTGAGCATTTTATTTCATGGCTGTCTGGGAAAGGATTTACATTTATGTGCTCACTCCAACGTACAAAGCCTCTGCTTTTCTGGAAGTGAGTCTCTTTGGGAGAGTCTTGCTTCTTCTAGCTTGCTATGCCCTGGAAGTAACACCAGCTAAGCCCCTGAGTGTGGCTTTGACACATCTCAGAACACTGCTCGCAAAAAGTCAGCACCATTGCTAAATACCAACACAAGCCTTTGGAAGGACCTACAGCACCACATTACCTTAGTATCCTCTCAAATTACACATGCTGGAACCTTTCCTGTATATATTAGTTTAAATCGCATGACATCTCCCTGGCATTCCAAGAAATGATGGTTGCCTGCATTTATTTTTTAGATATGGAAACATCCAGCAATTTCTCTTACAAAACAGGGGTTCAACACTAAAGCTGTAACACATTCATTTATTGTGAAAGCAGAGATATGCAGAAAAATGGCTTCTATAAAAACAGTACAATTAATAGCTTGATGGGGAATTAATTGATGTCATTATCTAATTTGCTTTTAAGTGCAGTAGTTTTCACAAGGACACCAAAGCAAATAATTACATGCCCTCAGCCATCTCCAAAAACAAAACCTAGTTAAAGATCCAAACAAAAAGAGCCCACGCTTGCTTATTAACCTCAGATCCACCATGACTGGTTTACCAGTTTAATGGAGTCTTTCACAGCTGGAAAACCTTTTGAAAAAATCCACTTCTGTCCTGGCATGAGCCATCATGGTGAAGCACAGGCAGCACATAACAGCACATAAAGTAAAACAGCACAGTTACATCTATGTATATGGAAAAAGGGAGAAGTCAGTGACTGATACATCGTATTTAAACCAAGAGGGTATTAGCCAGAAGGCTTAGTCTATCCCTGATGATAGAGAATTCAGAACCATGGACAGCTATCTGTTTCACACCACTTTAAAAAGCCTTTAAACCCCAAAAGAGATGTCCATTTGGCACCATTCCAGACAAAGCAATTTGGAAGAATAACACAGCATCACCCTAATTTTCTCACCTGGGTAAGGTCGAGACGTCACTCAGCCTGAAAGTCACATAGCAATGAAGTCCCATAGTCGTTCACTTCTATAGTTATGAAGTCACAGCAGTGAAGGCACTTAGCCATGAAGTCATAGAACCACGAAGTCACACAGCAATGAAATGCACAGCCATGAAGTTTCCTGTGCATTCCACCAATGTAATTGGTACATCAGTTTCCTGTACATTCCACCAATGTTACTGGTACATCAGTTTCCTGTACATTCCACCAATGTAAGTGGTACATGAGTTTCCTGTGCTTTCCACCAATGTCAGTGGTACATGAGTTTCCTGTGCATTCCGGCAATGTTAGCGATACATAAACATCCTATGTTGGATTGGATAGCTCAGTTGTAGAACCTCTGCCACCCTAAGTTCAAAAAGCTATTTAAACAAAAACATGAAATTATTTGATGGTTTTTTTATTGAAAGTACATAAATGACTGTTCTTTCCTTGAAAAGTATTTTTTCTTGCTCAGTGTCTAGTATCATGGGTAAAATATAGGACTACTTCCTAGTGATTCCAGGAATATGTGACAATGTTCAAGGCTTACTATTAGTGCCCATGATTTCTAATTTATAACTATTAACTGCCATGTGTAGCAGTTTAAAGTCCTTTCAAACTAAGAACATTTCAGATGGCCATGCAGTCATGGTGCTTTGATTGGTAGCTATTCTGAGATGACCCAACTGTAGAAAAATAACTAGAGAAAATAACACATGCCCCTTAGCTGCCCTTTCATTCATAATACGCTCATCATAAATATTAATGCACTTATAAAGCTACATTTTTACATTGTTATATTTTAATTGCGATAACATATTAATTGCCTGCTTAAAGTAAAAATTCCTAAATGTGCATTACAAACGAGACTGCATCAATGGTTTCTGCAGCAAGGGGAAACACAGACCTCCACATAAAGTGAATTTCTCCTGCTGGATAAAAGCACAAAAGACAAGTAGGTTCTAAACTAACAACATTTTTAATACATAAATATATAAAGAAATTTATCTTTGCAAGAAATCAGGCTCTCTTTTGGGATGGGGGCGGTTTTGTTTGTTTTCAGTGTTGTCTTCCTTGTTTTCATGCAGAAAAAGTGTGGTCGATGTAAAACGAAAATGTCTGAAGTGCCCCAAGACCTGAGCATTTCATCAGACAATGACTCAGACACATGAAAATGAGATGATGCTTATTGTTCCTGCTGTGGTTTGGCTAAAAAGTGAGCCTCCGTTTTGTGACGGCTGTTCAGTCAAGTGAGCTTGGGTGTCTGGGAACAGAAGATGTTCTACTGGGCCCACGCACTGAAGAACCGCCAGAGTCGCTCGAATTTCTTCGGGAAATGTCACATCTCAGCTCCTCGTCCAGAATTAGCACAGTCCTGTAAATATGGCTTCCAGGTTTGGGAGTAAAATGAACAAATTACATCCTGCAAGGAGACCTTTTCTTTTGATGTGTTAACATTTACTTAAAGTCAGGACTGAGAAAGGAGACTTGAAAGAATAAAGGTAGGGAAGTGATCGAGACAGGATTTTAAGTCATCAAGCTCGTCTTCGGCTTCTGTGCTCTTAAAACTGCTGCCTTTGCTTGGTTTACAAAATGTAATTGTGTATTTTTACAAACATTTAAGTACAAGCTTTAATCCTTGTTATTCAATGTATCTATTTTTCCTGTTCTTTTTTTAAGCTTAGATGTAAGCAGGACTGCTAGGGAAATTTCATCGACATCTGTAATGAAAGCATCGGCGAGGATCTCAGGCGCACTTTACACATTTGTTAGGAAACACAGCTTGATGCTTGACGTCCAGATAAATTATTACCATGGAGAAAAAAAAAAAAACCTCAGCATAACGCCTACCCACACACCTTTCCGCCGCTGGCATACACAGTGAGCTGGCCACCTGCAAACACACCCGCAAGAAACCCAATACAGAAACTGCAATGAGACTTCTGCCGGCAAAGACCATTTGTCTTCTGCTGTGATAAACATTTCGTGTTTGGATACATGGAACCCATCCGCCAGATTTTGCTTGGTGGAGACGCTACTGTGGCCAGTTCAGCAGCACCTCCCTCCCAGAAGGAAGTGAGCAATGAGTCCTTAACTCTGTCCTTGTGTGGAGAATCTGTTGAGCCTCCTCATGTGACAGGTTCCGCACTCTGGGAATCACTCTAGCCTTGTAATCCGTACACCAAAGCTCTCAGCAAAGGGTTGAAGCCCCACATCTTGCCGCACCCTGTCCACAGGTTAATTTGTGTTTTCAGTTCTGTTATTTAAATTTTTCCCTATTTGTGATGGTAAACTAACAGATTAATATTTGCACTGTTATAGAAGAATACTATAAAATGTCCATGACCCTTAAGTGTAACAAGTAAACATGCCCTGGTACATCAGTCAGTCAGTCATCTTCTAAACCGCTTCATCCAGTTAAGGGTTGCGGGGAAGCCTTGAGCCCATCCCAGGACACATAGGGCGCAGGGCAGGGGACACCCAGGGTGGGGTGCCAACCCACCACAGGGCCCTGGTATGTAGTTTAAAAATAAATAAATAAAAATAAAAGACCGTCATCAAATCCAAAGTACCAAACAGCACTGTTGTGTTTTGAACCCAAGCTCTTCATTTTTTAAACTTACATTGCCCCCTCCCTGACCCATTTAATAAAAACACCAATTACCACGCCACCGGAAAGCTGTGCTAACTGTTTCTTTTCAAGCTGAGAATGAAGAACTGGTGGGACCAGAACAGTGGAATAAATTCCAGTTACACTTCACAATTACTGCATCACTGAAGTATAACCCAGTTAACACTTCCCAGATTCATTATGCATTTCTCCTTTGAGAAGCATTTTGCATGTTTTCTTTACCTTTGTGGAGCCATAAATGTAAAAATGATTTACGAAACATTATGCCATGGGTTTTCTGAAAGAAGCTATGCTAAATTATATATCATTCAGAGATATTTCTCTCCAGAGCTGGAGACACACTGAGATGTTGAGGCAGCAATATTTCTTTCATCTCTCCTTTTTATCTCCACATCTTACTTCTCTTTTGATTTTTTTTTTGTCTAAAAAGTTCTTTTGTTCTTGTACCTGGAAACGGCTGTTTCCGTCCAATTCAGCACAATGTTTTAATGCATATTTTTAGAATGCAATGCAACAGCGCTGTTTTATTCATGCCTATCAATATCTGATGTCTGTAGCATTCCTACTGATGTCTCAAGCATAGGAACACCATGTGTTCTCCTCATTAACTAAGCAGCTGGTACTCATACCAGCAGTTGTCATTTTGACACACTTTTTCCTCCATCTCCTTGCATTAAGCTGCAGCCATCGCCGCTCGGCTGACGAGAAGATCCCACCATCTGTCTACAGCCGAGACGCTTCTGTTATTTGTGTCTTAAGAAGTATAAATGGAAACACATTATTAATGTTTTTTAAGTCCTTATCTAATTAGACAGGGTGATATCTGCAAATCCATCAGCACCCCTTCAATCCACATGACAACATGAAACAACTGCATGGTAGGTTAATCGTTCATCTGGGCAACATACCACTGGTGCACAAGGAAAACAGTCTTAGAGAAAAGAAGAGTCATGCGTTTACAGCATGGGCTGAGAACCCTCCCCACACCCAACCACCCCTCCTGCCAAACCAGCGTCCTTCCACACGTCAGACTGCATCTTCATCACATGCTCTTGAAAGAAGATCCCACCAGCGTTTATGACAGGAGGAGAAGAACACACTGCCGCTTCAGGTGCTGTTTCACAGTAAGCAGCCCGGGGCACCATCCTGAACACACGTCTTACTCCGCTCCAACAGAATGCATTTGTTTACGTTAGAGTGCAGCACGTGCATGGATAGACATCCTCACAGCCAATCCAAGCCCTAGAGTTCCCCATCTCTGATCTGGAAATGCACCTTCTCAACCGCGGTCACAGGAGACTACACCAACAATGGAAAATGAGAGCACTCTGGCTTTAAAACGAATAATAACTTGGAGGAGGCAATTACATCCATTTGACGTGAAAGTGATAAACAACCAGCACATCTTTCACATCGAAGAAAAAGAAAATCACATGCCATATATCAAAAAGCTACTTAAACAGGGAAATGGCAAAATAGAGCCTGAAGCAGAAATTACAGAGAGAAACATTAGTCCTCTTTGGTAACCAGGGTCCAAATGGCAGAAACTGACACCTCCATCCATCGCAGGCTGTTCCTGAGCACCCATCTCGCTCACCTCCTCCCACTTCTACCTGTGGTGTCCATAGCCTGGGCTGGCCAGCAGGCTGCGAGCTAAGTAATGACAGACACATGGTTAATTCTGTCACAGGGAGTTATATACACTACCCATGCCCAAAACCTCTTTTGTAAGGACAGAAAACAGGAAGGCAGGTAGTTCAGTCGTCTACAATCTGATCTATGATCAGATGCCTGAGACTTAAAGTTGCACAGTGACCTATGTGCAAACCACTGACCCAACTGATTGCACGTGGCGTGCCTGTAGCAGCTGTGATGCTGAGGGCAGGGGATACAGCTGCTGGACAGGATATGCATCACACACTGTACATGGAACTGGGGAGGCAGAGACTCACAGCAGTCAGATCTCTGCTGGTTTCTGCCACTCTCTTACATGTAGCATATAAGTAACAGGAAGAAATGGCCAAAAATACCCCTGTGAACCACCCCCCTCTACTGTTCATTTCACCTGATTTCATCATGCACGTAAAGCAACTCAAACACAAAAAGTATTTAACCATCTAAACAAACACTATTTGCTTCCATATACATTCTTTTAAAACTGAATTCCAAAGGTTAAATTTGGCCATACTGAACAAGCATGTGGCACATGCTGTAATAAAATGGCTCTTAGACAGATGACCCCACCCTGTTCCCAACCTGCTGTACCAAACACACCAAGAACAACACAGATTATTAAAGACCTAAGCCCTGGGAGTGTTTAAGATGGATAACAAAATGCCATTCCTTCCAGAAGCTGAAAATAAAGACCTTATCATCTCCAAATGTCAACTCGTTAAAAGTGGCTTGACTGGCTCGCCACAGGACCTCACCATGGCGATGCATTTGCGTGCCACTACATACAACAGCGACGCTACAACAAGCCACAAAACATTCAACCATGGTCCAAAAATAGCCCAGTAGCCATACCAACAGAGAGATTTGCTTCTCTGTGACACCAAAGACGAGGAAATGTAGAGCTGAGGCAATGACTGGAAGGACACCGTTGGTAGCACTCAGGTGACAAGAGGCCAAAAGTAACATTTAATCACCAACCTGTGTGGAGCACCTCACAGCAATGTCACCCTAACAAAGACAACACCCTGTCTCAAGAAACATCATACACTCAACAACAGAAAATTCATTTAGTCCCACTAGGCACACCAGTGTAGCACAGTTCTTGCCTTACAGCAGCTGTATTTTACATCGTTGTGGAAACCCAAAACAAGGTTGTTGCTTCTTCTTGTGTCCATCTGTAATGTTGGTAAAAGTGAGTGTTTGCAATCTACTTCTAATGCAGCTTCTAATTCGCATGTTAAGGATTTGGTCCAAAAAAAGGTAAATTAATTAAGTTCCTGTTCTATGAAAAGGCATTTTTAACTGAAGCGTTTGCACTTCAGTACGTGAAAGGTGATGTTTTACTGCTTGACAGTTTAATCCAAATGAAAAATTAATTAAATCGAACCACAGATCATACACCAGCGTCTTTCACGGAACATTCTATACACTTGTTTACTATTTAACAATTTCATGACCACAAACACATAATGCAAATGTAGTCTGTTTTAGGACCCCTAAAGCTATGCAAAAGGAGGTATACATATTTCCGAAATACTACAATAGTGAAAATCACTCAGTCCCTCATGAGACATAATTAATCAGCCCTTGCTTTGCTGAAAACTAACCATATTTTGTTAATGTCAGCTACGTTCTTGGATTACAGCTACTGTAATCATAACTTGAATTTAATTACCTTAGCATACATATTGCTACATGTTTATCTCATGTGCTACAGATCACAGCATACAGGCTTCACTGCATTCAGTTCTCAAAAAAACCTGCAGTGTAACATTTTACCCTTGTAGAATAAGCATGGGTTCATGACAAGAAGTGCCAAAATGCAGTTATGCACTTGTTTTAGCATTTTACATATTTTGTAACAGAGGTTTCAAAACCATTATCAGATTCTGCAATTAAATAAAAAGCAAACAAAATTCTTAAAAAGCAACCTTACCTTGAAAAACGATAGCATTTATTGTATAATGTACTGAAAAGCAATATCTCTACAATGCTGCCCCCATATATGCAAGCCAAATGAAAAAATCAATCTTCTCACTGGCTGTTTTAATATACACCAAGAGATGGCTTCTCAGTTGGAAAGGTCTGTAAAGACAAACCCTGCATCTAAAGGGAAAATTCCAGATAAATATCTGTCTTTGTCACAGTCTCAAAGTGACATCTAAATTGTTTTTTTCTGACCTCGGTTTGGGGGAAAGCATTTGAACACTGACAACTGCTCCTTGTTGAAAAGCACAGTCTGAAATCTCAAGCCATATCTAGCAAGTGTTGAAGATATTCAAAGACAACAAACACACAGATCTTGGGATGTTGTTTTCTGGACAATGACAATGAATTCTCAGCAAGCATACCTGCAACGCAAAAAGGGAGGCGTGACCTGAGAGAAAGAGAAGACAGCGTAATGTATTGCGAAACTCCTGCACAGTCATTTGCATATGCAGACTAGGAGTGAAGCTGTAACCACCAAGTTGATGTAGTAAGGGGAAAAAATATCCTAACTTGCACACTAAGCAAATCCAGTCTCTGCATGCAGCAATATGGCTTAAACAAATACAACCACTAATTGCCGCAGGCCAAAGCGCTATGTTCACACATTGATCGAGTGTGTGTTGGTAGAGCATTCCCTGCCCAGAACCACTCAGTTGCTAAAGCAATGCGTTCCCTGCAATTCGATCGAACGACTTTAAAAAATGGCCCTCACGTTCCACTACACACTGCCCTAATGAACGCCTGTCCTGGGCGCCTGAACTGAAGTGTTCCTTCTAGCACGGCAGCTGCAGCTGCCAAACAGGCAAAATTGCCCAAACTGTCTAGCTCTTCCAACTTGTAATTGTTATTTAACCAAGCCCACGAAGTGTGAAGTAGGGAGAGGCGAGGCTCAAAACAACAGTAATCAATGGGGAAATGAGTGAAACAAAGTTAAGGTAAAAATGTGCCATACAACTCAGGCTATATTGCACTTTGGAAGCAGCAAGACAATTGATATTGTGTGGTTATTAAGATTTCCCCTTACTGAAAGCAAGTGAAAACAACTGTTAACACACAAGCAAACCCTACAGCAAACATATGCACAGCCATTAAGCCATAAACTCAGCCAAACAGGCTTAACTAGCCTCAAGTTCAAGGTATTCAAATGTCATGCCCATTACCTGCATCCTTTTACATTTTCTAACTCCCTTCCCCAGATGTGCTTTAGTTTGCTTTAAGGTGCTCTTTTGTGTGATATAAGATTCTGCCGCTTTACAGAGGTGAGCTGAATACCCTGCGCCTGGAGAACTTTCACCGCTCGTGCTTATTTCCACACGACCTGACATCATAACGGCTCAGCAGTTTTAGTCAATGGGTTCTGATTAGGCCATCTGAATGACAGCATCTGCTTTGTCGTGTCCTCCACCTGTGCGGCCTAAGAGGCACCACGGCAGAAGACCACAGCTGAGATCTACGAATACCATCTTGCATTTTGCTGAGTGAGCTCATGCTGAACCACACATGACATGCTGGTTGCCAGTGCTGGATCCTGTGCGTAAGCCATGCTGATGTTCTTTAGGAGGGTATAATTGTAAATACTGAGAATTAGAGGCCGACCGAAATTCGGCTTCGGCGCCGAAAGCTGGCAAATGATGTCTTTCGGCGTAGTTTCTGTTCTGTCTGAAGACAATGAGTTAACTTTCGGTTTTACTTTGGTTTCGGCCAAAATTGATACAGACTTTCGGTCGTCAACCGAATGTCTATTTTTAGAATGCAACAGTAGTGCAGTTTGTCACTCTATGGGCTGGTGTTCCGTGAACCTGTCTTTTCCACGCTTACTGCGCATGCGCAGACTAAAATTACGTCATCTTTCTACACTTTGGCGGAACGCCCGTGAATCCTTGCTACATGTGAATTCAGCTTGGTGTGTTGTTCAATCTTGCTTTTAGTAAATTCAATTGTATTTTTAATGCAACTTTAACAGTCTATCAGTATAAAAGTATATTTTAAGACAGAATTAACAATTTTTTTGTGTTTTTTGCGTCTACATTGTGAAACATGGTCTCAGATAAAGCGCCATGACACATTGTTCGTTTTTGTCCCACTCATTAAACACGTTGATTTTTATCGTTTGTGTAGTTTTATTTTGTATTTTATTCGATGTACAAATTACTAAGCATTTAACTAACTACTAGTTTTCATGGCTGTGAAAACACCCTGACCCTCTGTTAAAGACCAATGTACTGAAAATAAGATATACGAAATAAATATATAGGTACCAGTTGTACACTGTCAGAAAATCCTATGCACTTGATCCCGTGAAACTGCTGTATGTGGTAGGATTTCCTCACTATGCACGTCTCCCCGTGTAACTGTGCTACCCTGCTGTATATGGTAGGATTTCCTCACTATGCACGTCTCCCCGTGTAACTGTGCTACCCTGCTGTATGTGGTAGGATTTCCTCACTA
>JABJVR010016387.1:0-41399 GCA_025773905.1 Chitala chitala | reverse complement strand
AGAGAGAGAGAGAGAGAGAGAGAGAGAGAGAGAGAGAGAGAGAGAGAGAGAGAGACAGAGAGAGAGAGAGAGAGAGAAAGAGAGAACAAGGCTGGACTTTCCCCTCTGCGGTCACACTGACTATGCTAATGAATTTGTATGTGGTTGCGCCTGTTTGTCATTACAAGCCGTCCCTGCAGCACTACAAAAGCTGTACTGTGCAGCGCGACTCTGAAACGTGTTCCGTTTGCCGACAGTGGGCTTCTCCAGGGCCGGCAGCTGAGCAGTCTGACCCAGTAGCAGCAGTCATGCACACATTGTAAATATTCTAATTATTTTTCATACAATTCAAACTGGCTAAACATAGCACTTCACAACCACGCTTCGCTCTTGGCTATGCTACATGTCGAACGGTGCACAACCTCGAGAATATCATCCCTGTAATTAGTTTTAAATAATTGGATATTTCAGTACTTTTTCAATCATTAAAATGCACGTTGCAGCAATTAGGGTCCGGGTTAAGTAGGTTCACATAAAAACAGTAACATTTATGATGATTTTGTAGTGTTGATGATGACATTACTGAGAACAATCAGAACCATTTAGCACTTCATTTTCATTTATCCAGTTCCAGTAGATATTTATTTATTTTTTATAATTGGGGGAGCATTAAAGGGTTTCATAACATATGAATTTGAACTATTATTCTAAAAGGAAAGGGGGGGGAAGGGAATCATGTTTATGGCCAAGTATGTTTGTCACATACAAGGAATTTGTACTAGATTGTTCTCAATAAAAGCACTAGATTTACATGAAATGGACAATATACACTGTTTTCACAATGTTGCTTACTGTATAATAGTGTAAAATGATTATGTGATTTTAATAAAATCTGAATACAAACACTGCTTTACTGGATTCATCTTCAATAATAAAAACATAATAGACCTCGTGATTAAATGCTGAAAAGGACATTAGAGAAAGGAACTCAAATTAGAGACAGCCCAAATGTATTTAATGTACACTTAGATACTCCATATTAGAAGATTATAAATGTGCAGTTCATTCTAGACAGAAGATCAAATTATGCAAACAAATTGCAAAATGGTAATTATGTTTACCTAAATCATTGAACTTAACAGTAGACACAGGACAGTGACACCGCATTCAAGATTGTTTTAAAAATCATTTTAAAACCTTAATTATTGACAAAAACACAAAACTAAACAAAGGCAGTTTAATGGCAGTCTGCAGTACAAGTGTTTGCAAACTGCTTCTAATCTAGAACACATAAAACACAGCTAATCAGGAGAAAGGAAGAACACAATGGTGAGGAAGACAGAGACACACTAATTAAAGTGGATAATGTGCTCTGATAGGCAAATCTTTCAGTACATTAAGAGCTTTCAATACCTTGTTTGTTGTTTGTTGAATTGATTCTTTGAGCCACCAACATATGTATGTGGACGTGGCTTTATTGTCTGCTTTTTCCAGATATGGCTTGAAAACAGTAATACTAGTACAAGACAACACTTTGAGTTAATCATTGTGCGGCCTACTAAATTACGGCAGTTAAATCACTTCAGCATCCTCTGCTACCAAACGCACCTTAATCAAACAGCACAGTATGTGCTTTGCCTGTGCCAATGTCACTCTCATCACCTTTCATGGTATGACACCTTTCCAGGTATTACACAGCTGTAATTTTATGATTTTCGGACCTGTATTAGGATGACCTGACCTGACAATGACTTTTAAGGTGAGCTACATTATCGGGGTGCATTTTCGGACAATGCTGACATGATGTAGTAACACCGGGGTGAGGGGCAGGGAGGTAAAACCAGACGTGATTAAAGTTCATTACACAAACCTAGTTCTCATTCTTTTGGTCAAACATAATTTTATTCAGATGGTTTTTACATAGACATTGATTTTATGGTACAGTAACTAGCATGTCTTTATCTACTAAGTACGTGTCAGTAACTGTGCTCTTCAATTTTAAGGCATAACACAATGTCCTAACCTAAAAATTTTCAAAGGGACAAATTCTTTGAATTTCTCCTGACCACACGATCACAAAATTTATGATGATGTTCCACCTCAAATAATTTGTAGCTTATGAAAACATTTGTTGTCTTGTTATTTGTTTATTAATATTATAGACCTTGCTGAAGAACAAATAAGTGGTATGTGGAGATTTATTTCTCTGAAACAGAACAAGACAGCACACCAAGCCCTTGTATTTACTGTCATAATGGTTTTCAGTTCTGTACAGATGTGTGTCACTGAATTACAGTGAAGTCAAACTTACACAAGGCATACATTCTGTAGAATAAAATAAAATAAAATAACATAAAGCTAAAAATCTAGCAAACGACTGTATTCACTTTAAAACATGCAAATATGTACAGTTTTATACAGCATGTATAATTGATAAACAGATATGGTTTTGTGCAAGCAAAGGAAATTAATTATAGAATAATCTATGGTAAAATATGCACTTTTAAAGAATGCACTACAGTATTTTTTATTGGAAGAATTTAATAAATTGTTAGATACAAAATTAATAGTAACTTTTATTGACAATAAAAGTGAAGGTTGTTTTGAACCTAAAAGAAAAAAAAAAAGTATTTTTATTGAAATAAATTTGGCCTTGATACCCTCAGTTTAACACTACAGTGAAAACACTAATGAATGCTGATCTCTAGCACCCTTGGAATTATGATGAAAAATAGGTAGACACTATCATGCTGCACTTAGCTAAACTGAGAAAAACATGTTGAACTAACATTAAATTATTCCTTCAATCAGTTCCACGTAAACAACTTGAATAACAATTATACAGCATTATTAGGTTAATGCAAGTAAGCTAGCTTTGTTTTAATCAACCCAAGTTAATCTGCTATAATAATAATTAAAACAGTTTATTGACTGCTTTAAAGCAAAAAGCTTACATTTAATTCGTATTAGGCTGAACTAAAGCAAAACACCCACATTCAAATGAACTCAAACTACCAAATTTAGTTTATTCATGAACTCCAATGAACATGCTGGCTTCAACAACCAGTTTATTCGCATGTTTATTACCAACAACTTAAACAGTTTTTATTATTATTATTACTTTCTTGAGTAATAAGATGGCAAGTTGTTTGACTATTTTTCCAACACATTCTTAGAGCCGCCCTCCCTAGGAGGGCATTTTGAAAATGTTCATCTGCACCTCATGCAGAACCTTCCCTACCCCTTTGTCATTCAAAAGTGATCCCGCAAAAATTGTTGGTTACACGTTGGTCACCCCATTGAAAAAATTCTGCTGGCTTCCCTGTTTGAACATTTTGTATGACCTACAGCAAAAAAAATCTTTTTTTTTTTCTTTTGTTTTGAGTGTATGTTGCTTGTGTCCCTGTTCATGAGTCTTTTCATGCCAAAGTCCTTACAGCAGCGGGCCCAAGTAATGATTGGTGATTGCTTGTAGCAATAGCGATAGCCATGCAGTTAGGGTCATCACCCTCATGGGTAAGAACAAGACATCCCTTACAAACATGGATACTGGGGTCTTATCAGGTGTATCTGGACAGAGGTTTGAACCCTGCTTGACTCCCTCAATTACATCCGAGTTTGCCTAAGGCAGGGCAGCGTAAATGGAAAGAGTGCTGAATAGTCCTCAGCTTAATGACTTTGGGATATTCTGTACATACAAACCCTTATGTTATACAGCATTAGCCATTTAGGACCTGCACATCACATAATGACTATCAGTAATAGCATCCAACTATACTACATTTGTACTCCGGAAGTAGACATGAGAAGAATTATTCCAGCTTGCTGCTGGACAAACTCTAGAATTATCTTCCTGGCTTGATTATTGAAACCAACAAGCACAGTATTGGGTAAGGAAATTATTTGAAACTGAATATAAGCACAAAATTAGAAGTTATAGATGAGCGAAAAGGCAGTGGAATACTTGCACTGAGTGAACGTCACATAGCCAAGGCAATAAACCTCCACAGATTCCCACTTTCCCATATTTCATGCCATTTTAAAACGCACACAACACAAGGTGCTGCTAAGACATAAAGTTGGCCTGCCAACATTCCGGCCTATTTTCCAAGAAGGATTTGCAGTGCTTTCAGTTCTCTGCCTCTTTAGGGCCACAAATCTGTTATTTACGGCACCACTGAGGCACATTCTGGCAACACTGTGGTCATGTGGTCATCCCACTTTGTAGTCTGTGTGTTTATCTGGACAGTATGAAGATATTATACAGTTTTCCAATAATGTAAACTTAATTCAAAAGCCTATAGTGTATGCATGCAATGTACTTCAGGAAAAGACGGATTTTTAACTGTCAAAAATCTCAAGGACACCATCTATATTAAAGCCCTTATTTCTACTGTCCATTTTTCTAATCTAGCATCAAAACAAATGAACAGATATAGGAGTGAAATCATTTGATGGCAAGCGATATAAAGGTTGTCCCTTTACCAGCCATATAATATTTGAACATTCATCCATCGAATCTCTATACCGCTTGTCCAATACAGGGTCATGGGAAGCCTGGAGCCCATGTGAGGAGGCACAGGGTGCAGGGCAGGGCACACCCAGGGCAGGGCACCAACCCACCACAGGGTGCACACACGCACACGCACACACACACACACACACACACACACACACACACACACACACACACACACCACAGGCAATATGTAAGTTGGAGTCCGAGCCCTGGGCACAGAGGTGCGAGGCAATGGTGGTAACCACCACACCACCATGCTGCCATACATATGTATGTTCTGGGTCATGGTTAAAAGGGGTTTACATACTGTATATATACTGTACAGTATATTTTTCTATGTACTTTGGATCCCAGGGAACTCCAGCATTTTGGATTTAAACATAAATGCATTCTACACATGGACAGCATAACAGTATTGTTACCTGCCATTTGACAATGTCATGCTACCTTGTAGTTGAAAATCATCCACCTCTGTCAAGTCTCGATTTTCGTGTTCTATGACTTTTCTCTGCTACCATAACTCAGGCAGTGAAAACAGATAAAGGTAGAGGTTTGCATCCCCGCAGGAACTGCCACTACAGCTTGAGGCGCGGGACTTATTTTCAGTGTTCGAGGTGGTCAGTCAGCTAAGTGTGGGCTGGGGTACCTCAAAAAAAAAAAAAAACGACTTGAAAAATTCAGTGAATAAATTCAGCTCACCTAAGTTTAGTTTTACATAACACCTTTCCCAATGAGCTGCCTCATGGTGCTTTACAGGAATACTTTATCTGCTAAATAAAAACATTGTTATGACAGAATTAGAAACCAGTCATCACTTATCTGACACATATTTTAAAACGATAGTCTTTTTCACTTTTAATTTTTGAGCCCTTTCACACTTGTAAGATACCAGAACACAGGCAAATAATGCAGGGATAGGATTTTTATCTGGTCAATGCATGTCCTGTGAATTTGAGCACTAAAGTAGGAAGAAATATCAGTAGGTAGATGTTCATTAAAAATAAAGTTTTTAAAACTTGGAAGGATTAGTTTAAATAGTATTGATTATTTTAAGTATGTACGTTTATTTAAATATATGTTTATTTGCAGTATATCTTTTTTAGACTGTTTAACTTTGTCACTGTTCTTTTATTCACAGCCAAAATGACAGAGTATGAAAAGATAAAAGGTTTTTGATTAATACGAAAAAGGGTAAATACGTTTACCATCTAGTTTTGCACTTGAAAATACACTTCAAACTAGTGAACTCGCACTTCTCATTTATTCACACCATTCAAAAACAACAATCATGTCAGTTCGTTTTGAGTTTGCTTAAGGTGGTTAATGTGAGTAACTGCTAACAACCAGTAGCCACAAGTCAGTGTACTTGCTATACTTAATCTTTCAGTAATTTAATTGTCTGATAGTTTTAAAAACATGTAACTAGCCAATTTCTATAGCCTGAGCCATTTTGAACTTCTTCAATATTGTTTAACCTACAGTGCCACTACAGACTATATAACGGTGAATTCTGTTGATTCCTGTTTAAAAAAAAACTTTATGTTTGTCACATTTTACAGTTTTACCACTAGGCATAATTGCTCTTATTATTTATTTATTTATTACATTAAACAACTGTACAAGCAGAAGGAATGGACAGTTGCAGGTGCGGATGAGATAACTTTAGACTGTAGGTGGGTTGGGGGACTAATAGTGTAGATGGGTGCAAGATGAAATGTGCAGAGTGCCATCAGAAGTAGGATTAAAACACAGGTCTCACACAGACCTCTAGACAAAAGTAGTTTTTTAGCTTGTCATAAGAGGGATTGGTACTGCGGTTGGAAAGTACATGCCCTTACATATAGATGCCACATGACTCTTGGCTATTTTCGGTATGTAGCTAATTTTTAAACATAGACTTTATGATTCTTTTACACTTTGGTTAAAACTTTGCTGTTTATTTCTATGCAGTCATCATAATTCGTTGGATGCCACTTGTGACACATAGAATGGTGCACATGTTTGCAGTAGGAAACAGACATAATCAGTCAATATAACATATCTGAACAAACACCCATGCATTTCCAGTAGGTGCTTATCTGATTAACGCAATTCAGATTCACCAGCCCTGAGCAGTCTATCCCCAAGTTACGAAAAAATGAAATTGCAAAGACAAAAAAAAAAAAAAAAACTCAAAGAAGCAATATAACAATGTTTCTTCCAGGTAGAAAGCTTACAAAGTTTTTTTGTGTTCAATCTTTTACACGCTGGATAAGAAGTGATTTTCTCTTCGCACAGACCCTGATATAAAGATGTCTGTGTGCGGCTATGGAGGTCCTGTAATCTTCACGTCTGCTCTGTACAACTCAAAGCTTCTTTTACTTTTGGCTAAACACAGTGCATTAACCCCTCACCTCCCCCAATGCACACTTTTGAATTTCTCAAAAGGGAGATGAGATGGGTGGGGAGATTTGCCGACCTCGCACACGTGTCCCTGGCCAAAACGAAAGGTTCTGACAGGATGATTTCTTATTCCATTTTCCTTGTGAACTGCAACACTTTATCACTTCGCAGGCCCTTATGGAGCACATGGGTGGGGATAGGCCTAAAATGGCAGACAGTTTAGTAAAAGTACTATGTAAAGACCTTCCCAGCTCCTCCAATTTAGCATTGGTTGGTTAGGGCTTTTAATTTACTATTATTACTTTTTAAATTCAATTCCACAAGGCAATGACAATTTGTAGAAAAAAAGATAAGGACAGAATAACATTCTGACACAGCTGCTATGTCTTTCTTTAATTTCTTTACTAAGAATACGAGAACATCTTAAATTATCTTACCAGTACTACAGAAAATGTTACAGCAGTTTTAGCAGAGGTACATTAGACAGACTTTCTTTGCATTAGTCTGCCCATTTCCAGTTCAACAGGCATTTATGGGATTAGAGGTAAAGCAATCAGAGCTATAATATATGTATTCACAGTACTGATCATTTTCCAAGTAAAGCATTTACAAGCATTTCCAGAGCTTTACTGTAATTTAGCATGAATGCCCTTACATTTCCCGATGTTATAAACATTTTCCAAGTTACTTAAAATTGCTAGTGCTGTAAGTGTCAACAGAAATTACACAAATCCACAGAAAATGAAACGAGGAGGCTGGTTGTAGTTCACAAGCTTATTTTTGTGACACTTCCAGTCCAAGCCAAGTGCAGCCTTTGGAATGTGTGTACAGCTAGATGCTTAAGTGAAGCAACTCCAGTGAAGTACTGTGTTCAAGGGCACTACAACAGAGCTGCCCCCTGAGATTTGAACTGGTTGCTTTTGCGTTATGCATTTATGTAATTAACCACTACCTACACTAAAGGCTGTCCACTTAACCTAAGGGGAAAAAAACTGCATTCAAAAACATAAAGGTCTAGTGTGGCAGAAAGAGTACACACCAGAAAATTGGGACTTACAAGGTTTAGTGAGATGAAATTTCATCTGCAGATGTCAAGTCTATTCTACATGGATCTGACATATTTAATCAAATGAACCACAGTCAGACTTATCTGAAAAGCAGTCTTACACAACTCTAACCTGCTGCATCAAGGAAAGGAAAACTCACATTAACAAACTCACATTAACCAGCTCACAGCCATCAGTGTCACAGCTTGGGGGAAAATGATAATAACTATGATGAAAATTAACTACAAAACAAGACTCTGTCACTCCTAAAGAAACTGTGATCCTTATTGTAAATAGCAGTGTGTTTGGTCACATGTGTATTTGGGCCCATCACATTTTACTGTGTTTTATGTCTTAAGCAAAAAGCTTAATTTATTTTAGTGTGTCTTAAGTATATGTAGTTGGCATAATGGCTCAGCAGGTAACAGTGGTGCTTAACAATCCCAAAATCATAGGTTTGATTATAGTGTGTGTGTATGTGTGTGTGTGTGGACTTTTCACCTTTTTGCTTTTATCACTGATAGCCATTTATAACTACAGTCAATGGTACGTGTTCCCTGTTGAAGTTGAGCAGATACCCTGTGTCCAATTCAGGGTGTACTTTGCTTTGAATTTTGTGATAAGTTACAGGTGGTTTACCCATGAATTGCATAAGAAATTAAAGAAAAGAGATTTTAAAAAGCTATTTAGTACTTTGTAGAAAGGATATTGAAAAAATGTTTGGACTCTGGTTTGGACTCAGTACATTTAGTAAATAATCAAATACCCAAATTTGAGGTTTGAAAATTTTTGATCCACTTTCTGAGTTCGTGAAGTTTATATTTTTTCGACTAGTAGGTAAACCAGTCATTCAGATGCTCAAATGGGTGGTAATTACCAATCAGGAGAAAAAGTTGCTCTTCACACATTCCCTTTGGAACAAGCCCTTTGTGAGAGGTTGCGTTCACAGTGATTTTTCTCAATTGTCCCATTCACATGCAGCAATGGGTTCCTGTCTCCCCTGCTCTTCACACACACAGAGGGTCTCACACACACACACACACGCGCGCGCGCGCGCGCACACACACACATGAGATGATGCTTAAATGAAAGAGCATTTGAGAGGCAGTAAGAGAGTATGCAGCTGCCATACTGAAGAAACTGCGGAATTGGGAGCATGACAGACGAATGAAACAGTAGAAGCAGCACAAGCTAAGTCCCCCTGCGAAGTAATACTGGAAGGTGGTACAGGACACAGACCAGTGGGTGGAGGTGTTTTAGTGGGTGTGAGTCCCACAGTACCGAAAGGTCTGCATAAAGCATTTCACAAAAAAAAAAAAAAAAACACACGCAAAAGCCCGGGTGTACACACGATATGGTCAATTCCTCAAACGCGAAAGCAGCTTTTATGCTCAAAAGCAGGACAGAGCAAAAAAAATTCAATTCAAACTGAAAATAAATAAATAAACACATGCAATGCTGATATTAAAGAGGCTAGACATTCAGAGCATAACCAAAAAGGTGGTGCACTGTGCATTCTTCACCACCACAGATGGAAAGTGTGAACGCTGTTAAACAGCGTACTGCATAATGGATGGCGCACGATATAAAAAGTTGATTGTGAGTGCCATTCAATCAGACAAAGAGGCCTTCATTAAATCAAACCATATGAGCACCTCGGACCATGACAGACATTATGTGGAGCTAATTCAGCCCGTTCAGATCATGTTCATTTGCGATATTTTAGCTCTCATGAAATTCTACCTACTGCCGGCTTAAGGCATGCGTTTGCTTCAGTGCTGTTGTCTCAAACACCCCCATTATCTTTTCTGAAGTGGCATGTTATTTTTGTACAGATCTTAACTAATCGCCTACAAATTTCCCTTTGTTGTCCTGTGGTCTTGAGTCAGCACTAGCAGTGAAGAAGTCTTCAGTTCTAACCTTGACATACCCTGCACTGAATAAGGTACCTCCTTCAATGGCCCTTGGCTGAGACTAAAGGGATTTGGTGCTTGTGACCTCTCCACGCACTTTGCTTCAGGAATCATTCTTGCTGCCCTTTGCTGAACTCCCTCCAAAGAGGAGTTATCCTTTTTGAAGCAGAGCAGAGAAAAATTTTAAACAGTATTCTAAGTGAGGTGTTAGCACTGCGACTCACATGCTTGGCACACCTCCCTTGAACCTGAGCGCTGAACACTTATGCGTATATCTATGGATCTTGTTTGCCTTTCTGACTGCTTCAACACAGTTACGTGATACAGACAGGGAGGCATCTGAGTAAATGCCAAAATCTTCCTCAAAAGCTACTCTTATCTCTCTGCCTCTGTAGCCCACCTTTACTGCACTTATTCATATTTCCCAAATGAATTGCTTTGCACTTATCTTTGTATAATTTTTCCTACCTAGAAATTGGTCATTTAAAAATGTTTGTAACTCAACCCCTGCATATCCTGTGCTACCTAGTAGTGTGTCATGTTTAAATTGGACAGCTTTTTAAAAGTAGGCCTGAATATGTGCCCTTTGTTTTGCAATGAGTGGTTTAAGTAGTTTATGCAAAAATTTATCCACAAACCTGGTGTAATCTTTCTGTATGATTTTAACTGTAAACACAAAAGAAGAAAAGAAAAAGAAAAGAAAATTGAGACAATGGAAAAATTAATTAAATAAACTGAACAACTTTGTTTTTTGCTGAGCTCGGCTGTTGCATCTAAACCTCATAGCTTTACACTAAGTCGCATGGTCTAGGAAAAGAAAAAACAAACATGAGAGGACAGTTGCTGCTCACCGGTCCGTCAGTCAACATTAGGGAAAGGATTCATTGTTTATTCTGCAGTGTCACATTTCCGAAAACTTGCCTACTCTGCTACTCGGCGCCTCAAGGCGGAAGCCTGCTCGGCTCGTCTCCTGTTGGCAGAACACTGCTGCTTTTCACTCTGCGTTCCTAAGCGTCTACGCTCGGCTGCTTTGGATCGCTTCTGGCGCTGTACGAATTCCACGGTTTGCCGTCCTCCTTTGTGCCTCCTTTGTGCCTCCTTTGTGCCTTGGCCCCTCTGCCCATCAGCTGCCTTAGTGCTTTGACCGTAATCTAATAATTATATCGCAGACATCCCGTAATCCGTGCTGTCCTTTTACTTAAAGAAATGTCAAAAGCAGAGCTACCTTCATTAATTAGCACACTTCAAAGATCAACTGAGGGGATAGGGGAAAAATACGTCAGTAGTTCTAAACACTTTCTCCTTTGCTGGCTGGAGTCAGTGTTCACAAAAAATGTGGGCCATGATGAAGTGTTCCAGTTCCTGCCTTACACAGGTTTCCGGAGACAGTGTGTCACGCACAACGTATATCACTCTCTAGCCTCACGCTCGTTCATGGAGAAAGGGATCCATCACCCTGGGTCCCAAGGTCACACTGTGGCCTATGAAGCGCTCTCTCTATGCGCGGAGGTGCTTTGCAAAATTGCCTTTGTACATTAAGCTAAGATTTAAAACGATTTCATAATATGAACTGCACGTCATTGTGATCAGCTTTCATCCCCTTTGTGTTGACTGAATGAACAAAAAAAGGATAAAATGAAACAAAAGGAAAGTGATTACTTGGCCACCAGTATAGCGTAGTGTCCTAGAAAGACATCTGTGTGACCTGCTCACTGTGTGTCTCTTGTCTTTTCTTTTCTTGATAAAAGCAGCTCCTTTTGCAGGTGACCTTGCAGGAATCACCCTCAGCTCTGGGTGTTGGAGCCTTTAAAACTTAGCAAGAAACAATTTTTAAAAATATGAAAATCATTGGCTGTTTGTGTAGCCACCTTAGCCCAATGTTTGGATAAACAAGTTAATTGTACACGTCGAGCAAAAGCTGCCTTAAATTGTATCATCAGTCAAGATGTCTCAATTCACTCAATACATCTACATTTTTTAGATGGTTGAAAATAAATAAATAAATAAATACATTTTTGTATGCTTGAAAATGAAATGATGGCATTTCTTTCAATGTTGTCCTTTTCTGTAATGACGCATCTTAGGTTCTGACAACAACAAATGTCAATTCAATCTTATGGGACAGTGAGGCAGGCTTGATTTTTAATAGCATAAACACAGCCAAGGATTCTTCTGAACTATCTATGCATCTTTAGTATCTAAACTGAACATTTTTCCACAAAAAGCACTGTTAGTCTAAGCATTTTGTTCATTATTATTATTATTATTATTATTATTATTATTATTATTATTATCATTATTATTTTACATTGTTTACATTCCAGTTTATTTATTAATTCATTTGTCTGCTGTGGCAAAACACAGAAATTTCCAGTTTGGTTCACATTTTTTTAGAAAAACAACTTGATGTTGCTGCATTTGGCAGTAGCTACATGAATGAATTTTTCAATACTCGGCTCGAACATATTTGCAAGTGTGGATCGTGCAACAGCCACTGATTCTGGGCATAATTTCTCAAGTGCTGAAGATGGATAGACAGCAGCCATCAGATCATCCCACATATTCCTAACCAGTCTGAAAGCCTTCACTGGAAATCCAGCTCATTTTAAGACACCAGCTTGGGTATCTGAGCTATTGAAGACAGAGTGAAAACAACCCCAATATGCTTTGTGATAGTCATGTTAAAAAGCTAGACACAGCTTCCCCCCGCCACTCCCTGAAGTTTCCCTTCTGTACAAGACTGTCACTTCAGGTCATTTTTCTGCTGAACTATAAATCTTTATTACAACCTTTCATATTTCGCAGAGTGAAGCAGATTTATTTTTTTTTCTTAAGATTTTCCCTGTATTTATTACTGTGTATCTTGTCCTTTATCTTGACAAGCTTCTCACTCGCTCTGCTGATGAAAAAATTCCTGGTAACGTGATGCTGTCACTGATGAACTTCGCAATAAGGCAAATATTACCTGGGCGATGGACTTGCGTAAATCACACTTAGCTTTGGTTAGAGATGCACATTCTTGCACTGCAAAAAATTTTCCACAATGCGCTAACACTCCGTGCTCCTCCTGTTAAAGTCTTGTGAAGACCTAAAATTTATTTTTTACAAGGATGGATTCCTTCCTCTCTACTTTTTCATAAAGGCCAACTGAGAAGAGTACCTGAGCTACTGAAGCACTGTTGCCAGTAAACCTGCGTAGGTCTGTCAGGGTTCTGGCTGGCTTCTCGAAGGTGCCGCCGCACTTATTACAGTCTGCCCTGTCTAGACGTACAGCACACACTTAGCTGTGAATATGGGTAGTGCTGTATCCTTCTTTACTTTTTAATGATCCACTTGACTGAGTTCTGAAAATAATGAATACCTTTAATAGCCCTCACCTGATCTGTACCTCTTGACAATTTCATAATACAATAATTTCATAATTTAGTTGCTTCAAAACCCATTTTCCATTATTTTAAACCCAGAATACTATTATGAAGCCTTTCACAGAGTAGAATATTAAATCTAAAATAATGTCAGACACAACAGGGAATTACGACTCAACCTACTATAAGAACATAATTGTGAGTATCATGGCAAGGAAAGAGAGGTCCTTACTGGAATTAAGCTTTCAGCCTTCACTCATTTTAATGTATGCCTATTTCACTCCATGTTTAGGCTTAAAGTACAGAATTCATTGCGCAGATCTAAAAAAGATAATTCTATTTAATTTTCTCTAAATTCCAGGCTGTACAGGAATGCAAATAGATCTTACAGACACAGGAGTTTAGAATTAAACACCATTAAGAATTTATACAGCCGGATATTTATTGACGCAATTAATGCAGCATACCTTAATAAAGGGTACAGCAGCACTTCTTACGCCATTTCATCTTTCCATTTTTATTTATTCTTGCAATTGAACTTTAAAACGATTGCTGTGAGAGGGGGTTGTGCAGACTGAGTAACTGTCTAGTGTTGCAGGTTTAAATCTATCCTTGCGTTGCTGTTTTCTTCTCAAATGTGTCCTATATTTCCCATGAAAAATGCCCATATAACCTTGTATCGCATGTAATGTACTCCATCCAACCTGGAATGCTGATTACTGTGACTCTACCTTGGTATCGAACAAGGACGGTCTTTACAACATCTGTGAGACTGTTAGGACCAGAGTCCTAACACTGGCCCTCCTCCAACATGTCACAGTATGTTTTCCAAGCAATTTAATTAATTACCCACTGATTAAATGAACTTGTTTTCTTTGTGTTAAGAAAAAGACAAGGCAGCAAAAAGAGTTGTACACACTTACCACAGCTCCACTCTTCTTTGACCTTTTCTTTTCCCCATAGAGCACAATGTAAAACACAAGCCACAAGACTCATAGGAAGGCTTCCTGACAATCTGATGTTTAAAACACCCGCCTATCTCTATCTTTCTGAGCATATTGATTACGCACACAAAGCAGTCATGCAGAGGGTTTCGATGGTGTCTGGAAGCTCACTGTGCAATTCATAATTTGTGTGTGTGAAAAGACGAAAGGTAGCGCAAAGGCCTGGGTGGGTATTTATTATTATTAAACTTTTTTTTTAGGTTGACAGCTCACCTAAACTGCTATACATCCGAATGAAATATATAAATAAATGGGAAAAGTCTTAAGTTTTTTGTCTCTGGATTCCATTAGGATCTCCACCATACCCCCAGGTCAGCCAACTGATAGTTATTCACCAGTGTGACAGAAAATCTTTCCAGTGCTGCCAGCATGACCCAGGGAGGTTAGGCTGGAGTTTATGGGATTCTGCTAAAGATCATCATCTGTTACAGTGCTCGTCTAATCTTCGAGCGCACAACCTCAGCCCCACCCCCAAGTCATGGTACAGCATTGCCTGGCTGTCCACATCCACTCTGCGCTGCAATAAAAATCTGCCTACAGAAGCAATACAACTCCAGCCTCGCAGTTCACGCCTTGAAGTTCCATTTATTGAATGCAACGCAAAACAATGATGTTTCCTACAGAGGAGCTGCAAATATCTTCCCAAAATTCTTCATGTCAATGACACAAATTTATTCAAAGGCACAAATACCTCAGGGCCCTCCTTGTTGCGGAAAGTTCTGGGACCAAAAAGCCTTCTGTCAGCAGAAGCGTTAAGAGAGTCTACGGAGTGTGGATAACGAGCACTGTTAGAGGATTTAAATGTTTAATTGCGGGAGCAGTGTCTGATCAAAGAGCGGTAGGATCAAGGGTATGTAGTAGACATGCTGGCCATAAAGTCCTGCACTTCTCTGTGGGAGGCTTGCTCTGGATTTTTTTTTCTTTTGGCTGTGCTGCATTGCACTATCACCATGTTTCTCTGGGGAAAATGAAAAAAAAGACAGACACAACTTGTTGATTTTTTTTTTTGATTCACTTAAACCATTTTGTCACATTCAAGAGCTGTTACATGTTTAAACGTGCAATGTGTAAAAAACTCATTTGAAAACCTTGGGCAGAGCATATGGGATTCCTCATTCAGAGGTTAAATATATGTATAAAGGAAGGAGAACAAGATTCTACACATGCACAGAGATACTAAGAATGGTTGATCATTTCTAGAGGCAGGTGCAATATCCAGCAATAACAAAAGAACATCCATCAATCGTGACCTTAATTTGATGTTTAGCGTTCCAGCTGTTGAGTGTCTTAAAGAGCAGCGTGTCCCTGGAAGGTTAAAGGTGTTAAAAGAGGGGCGGCATCATTGTCTCTCCACTTCAGTTGCCCTGGCAACGCCTGTTGTAATTTCGCCGAATGCGGCAGGTGCGCAAACACGTTTTTGTAAGTCCCATCTTTTTTAACTCAAAACTGCCATGTTCTCCCACGCATTGCTTTTGGGACTGAATAAGGTTGTACTCACAGATTATATAAATTACAGAGGTACAAATGCGAGAGGCACTGTTGTTCTTTTATTTTTAGCCACATGAATTAGACTGTGCAGACTTTTAGCAGTCAATGTGAAGTAGACGTCTGTGCTTACAATGGGTGGAAAATAGGAAATAACACATGAACATTATTTTTGCAAATAGCAGAATCTCTATTGCAGTACTAATGTAAGTGAAACAAATAATGGTAAAAAGTTATTAGAACTGGCTCAAAACACAGTACAAACAGAAATGCATGTGCACACATAGAGTCAGTGTGTTGTTTAGCGAGGAAAAAGTGTCAAGAGCCTATGTCTCGAGGGCTGAGATTGAAGTGCTCAAGGTGAATGGAGTCGAGGTTCTCCAAAATAATCGCAGTATTGATTTCATTCGCCAGGAGGGCAACCGACAGGAGCGCCCTTCACACCCCACAGTTGCCTGTACTGTTTTTATGGGTAGTGTTTTCCTGGGACATCTGCCTCACCTACAAAGATGCACACAGATGGGTACAACTGTTCTTGCCTCTATTAATGGAATACAGAGGCTTCCTGCACAGCATTAAAATTATATGAGCTACAAGAAAGAAAGGAAAAGAAAAAAAATCCTTGAGTCTATGACTTTTAGAGAGGCAGTTGACTAAGTAAGAGTGGTGATAAGTAAGAGTCCAGTGCAACTGTCACAATGTCTTGAGCGCCACACCTTCAGTTGCAGCGGACGCTGCGGTGCTAAAACCAGCAAAGCACCCCTGCTGGACACGGACACTCTGACGTGTGAGTGTCACATGGAGCAGACCTTAATAGATGTTTTCCTTCATCTTAGACTCATCTGTAATGTCTACATGAAGGCGGCTTTGTCAGCCTGCGGTTTGCGGTGCAGTTCTAAATGAATTCTGAGAGCAACGTGTGCCTTCGTAGAGCACCAAAGAGTGCGCTTGAAATTAGAATTTAACCTCTGTGAGTTTCTGTAATGGAAAAACCAGCTGGCTCATGTCTCTGAGCATGTTTATATGAGGAACGTTTTTGTAGCCCCTGCCCTCTGAATGAAAGCGCCTCACATAAAGCTGACAGGGGTCTCTTTGGGTTGGCAGTTTTTACGGTGAGCAGTTTGTATCACGGGCTTTCTTCTTACATGACACAACACAGAGACAAATTCCTAATACACGCTAGTCTATACGGCAAAAAAGGACTTGATCCTGGTTCTCTTGTAGATTTATTTCTTGTATATGGGTCTTTTATGTTAATCATGAAGGGGCAAAAATGAAGGGTGCAAAAATAAATATTATCACTAGTTGACTGAGGGGCCTGCACAACTGCTCTAAATGACTGTTACATTTAAATTCAGCGTGTGCAGGTGGATGTTTTACATAAATTTAAGCACCTTGCTCACGGGTACTGGCAGCGTTACATGTCAAATGAAAAAGTATCTGTATAACATCCTTAGCTGCGTTGCATACCCAGTCAGTCGCATGACGAAAAAAACAAATTAAAATAAAAAAAACTTGTAACAGCTGGAAAGAAATAAAAGCATACTGTGTTCTGCTCAGACACTTCTGCAGATGTGAAAATCTCTTCAGCACAGTGGTCCTTCTGAAATAACTCATTACATGTATATAGATTTAAACTGAATTAGATAGCAGTATTGAATCAGGTCCTTCTAACCCTCACTGACCGAGTCATTTCACTACGTGTGTTAATTTGCTAAAAGGTAATTCTGCACCTTGAGCCTGTAAAACGCACCATATTTATTGCTGTCCCAGTAGATGGAATTAAATTTGGAATAAAACAGAATTAGATTCTGTTTAGATTAAGGCTCTTACTGAACGTGCCAACTGAATCAGTGATGAGTATGAAATTTTGGTATGTATTCACACAGCATCTCAGACAGCACACATATGTGTATGAATTGCACATTCCTTATTTAAATAATTTATATGTGAATTTATTATTTGGATTCCCTGATACAACACTATTATCCTGAGCTGGTCATGTAGTCTCCTCATTGTCCCACATAACGCCAGCATGTCTGCATACCTCTTGTGTTTAGTTTCCATCAAGGGACTTCCAGAGTTACATAAGGAGTAACTGAGCCCTTCAGAAAGCAATCTGATTATTCAAAGTCAAATGTTCATGAAAGTTCTATTCTTACAAGGGGCTAATTCATATCAATGTTTATAAACTGATGCCACTCAGTCCAGTCCAGTCCTATGCACGATGGATGGTAGGCAACAAAATAGAAGAGGTGAGGTCTGTCAAACTGGATGACATACTTCCCTCACATTAAAAGCAATCTTTCACCTAATGTGCACTAAACAGAGAAAACAATTGCATCCACACACACACACACACACACACACACACACACACACACACACACACACACACACACACACGCACGCACATACTCTCAAAAAACTAGATCAAAATTTATCAGGTGCACAGAAAATGCTTAAAATATTGTTTCTTTATTTGATATCAGTCTTGCCTGTTTACCCCGTCTAGAGTCATTAATGTTTCATTTGAAGCCCTAGGAAATAAAATCAGACAGAAAGGAAAAATGCACTGTTTTCCTTTTGCAATCCAACACCATTAATAGAAGCTTTTTTCTTTCTTTCTTTTTCACTAAAGCCATGAATTTGGACCAGACACCTTGACCAA
This sequence comes from Chitala chitala, assembly GCA_025773905.1. Taxonomy (NCBI): domain Eukaryota; kingdom Metazoa; phylum Chordata; class Actinopteri; order Osteoglossiformes; family Notopteridae; genus Chitala; species Chitala chitala. Next base: position 23,035 of record JABJVR010016387.1, on the reverse strand, counting down.
TTTACATGCGGTTTACAAACAGGAGCATGTGCAGGCTGCCGTCGGCTTAAGAATCACTCCTTGTTTCTTGAGAAACGGAGGCACTTTGAGCACCAGTGCCTGTGTCTGATCAGCACTAATGAGCAGTAGCACTGAACTCTGGAAAGCAGTCAGAGGGAGAGAAAGGCTCTTCTGGTCATCGAGAGAGTGATGACCTTCGCCACCACCAAACAGAGGATCAGATGTCCACCTCTGGGAAAATCGCTCACCGCCCGTAATCTACCTGCAAATAGTATGGAACGCTGTTTAAGCCAAACTAATATTGAACAGTCAAATATACCCCCATCATTCCATTAGGCAATGGTTTTGCAGCCACCGTTGTCTTGGCCCTCTGTAATGTGCTCATGTATTGATTTATTTACTGCTGTAGCCCAGTGATGAAGTTATCTCAACGGCAACGGGAAGTGCGCCACGTAACACAGACCTGAGCAATCTTCTGCAGCATTGCCTATATTTCCCAAGATGCATGTCTTTTGCGTCTAAAAAAAAACTTGTAACAGCCTTGCAACATTTTCACAGCTCCTGAAAACTGAACTGTGCATTTGAATATAACAGTGTATTTATGGTATATAGACAGGTAGGTAGTTATGAAGGATAGCATTTTTCTTTCGCGCTAAATGACTTTCTTTTCCTTCATGTGAATTATCCGACCAACGGGTTGCTCAGTTGCCGAGCTCTGCTCCCAAACTGCGTTGTGCTGATGAGTGTCTGATGGATGGGATTAAATTTTGGACACAATCCAAAAAATTGAGTAGAATAACTTAACTTGCAATTCACTGACCCCTGCTGTCTGTCACAAAACGAGTACCTTACTTTGAAGAAAAAAAAAAAAATGATAAACAGAACTGCAAACATTTCCTGCAACACAAAGTGTGCACTGCAGATGTCTTTCAAACTCAAAACTTCTCCGAGGAAGCAAGTGAGAACAAGTTACTGCCGCAGGACCTATAGAAAAGTTACACTTGCTTGCTCTGGAAAGTGCAACTTAAAATTAAATAAAATGAATTTTAAAAAATAACCAGTTGTAATAGGTGTGTTCTCTAAGCCCAGCACAAACACATGCCCTTTTCTACATTGAAATAAGCGGTCAGTTGATCTCTCCTCAAACACTGTCAAAGCCATTAAAAAAGCAAGCAGGGACTTTGATACTGCGTCTGGCAGCCACTGCAGCGGCCAGAGAGAGCCGCGTCCTCATTCCCCCCCCCCCGTTGAGTTTCCTTGTTCTTCTCGTTCTGCTCACCCACCCTGCCCTTCTTCAAAATCAAAGGACCTCTGGAGTCAATCATCAGCACGCAAAAAATAACAATAATAATAATATCAATAAATAAATTAAATTTTTAAAATGTCCAGCATAATCAGAAACACTGAACCAAATCATGGAGATGCTTACCTTAACCGGATCTCTCTCTTTCTGGTAAACAGAGTTAAAAGCAGTTTAATCCAAAAGGGTTAACGGCTGGAACCAAAAAACTATCCTGCGAGCGGTGCTGAGGGGTTTGGTAGTGTGAGCGATCTCTCCGCTTTGCTTTCGTCTCCTCCTCCCCTCTCGCTCTCTCATTCTCTCGCTCTCTCTCTCTTTCTCTCTCTCTCTTTCTCTCGTTCTCTCTCTCTCTCTCGCTCTGTCTCTCTCTCTCTCTCTCGCTCTGTCTCTCTCTCTCTCTCTCTCATACTCTTTCTCTCGCTCTCTCTTTCGCTCTCTCCCTCTCGCACACACTCTGTCTTTCTCTCGCTCTCTTGCACACACACTCTCTCTGTCTCCCTCTCTCTCTTGCACTCTCTCTCGCACACACACACTCTCTCTCTCTTGCACACACTCTCTCTCTCTTGCACACACTTTCTCTCTTGCACACTATCTCTCACACACACACACACTCTCTCTCTTGCACACACTGTCTATCTCTCTCTGTCTCTCTCTCTCACGCACACACACACACACTCTCTCTCTCTCTCTCTCTCTTTCTTGCAAATTCAGATTTACTCTGCTCTGCTGTAATACACTATGATCAGCTCTCATAGTAGACCAGACATAAATTCTGCTAAGGTGAGCTCAGAGAGGCAACAAACACAGGGGAGGTTTGGCTGTGGGGGGGCTGTCAGACAGAGTAAGCCCCCCTACAGTGTCCGGATGTGTGGGTGGTGTGCGGTGGTGGTTGGGGGGAAAAACAAAATATGCAGTAAGGTGTTGCCTGGCCTGCTGGCAGACTATCTTGCACACACACTGGCTCCCCTCCGCTTTCTCTTTGGGGGTCAGGGGATGGGTACCGGATGTGGTGAGGATGGGGCACGGAGGTCTACTAATCCCCATCAGGGTCCCTATAAGTAACAGCGAGCTTCATCAGCCAGCTTTACAGGCAGCTTCCCTCTTTCTGCCTCAGAGAGGCAGCTGATGTGCTTTGTGGTCACCGGGGGGAATTGTTAATCAGGAAAACGACAAAGCCGCTAGGGAGAGAGGTCTTTTCCAAGCTACTGTATGTGGAGAGGGAACTGCAGCGAGTGGGTGTTAATGTGTGCACCTCGCCCCGAGTGTGTCCGTGCATGAGTGTGAGCGTCTGCAAATGAGCATGGAGAAAGAAGGTTTCAGTGAGCATCATGAATTAACCCTAACGAGGAGCTGGACTGGACCTCATCCAACTACAGACATTCTTTTGTGTGTGAAAGAAAAAAAAAACAAAATAATACACAGAGAATAAAAATTGTTTTTTTTTCTTTCAATTTTCTCTAAAAGACACCCCTCGATCTTTAGTCAAGCGTGTTGGCTCTGTTAATATTTAAACCTGTGCTATTCTTTTGATGTGTGAAGGCCTCGTTATATTTTGACCTATTTTAGTAACCACAAATTTTGAATTTTCTCCTTGCTCATTTCACACGGGGCCTTTGATTCGCTTCATGAGCCTTGCGTGATGACAGCATGGATGGACGCTCGTCACCAAGCGCAGGGGAGCACAATGTAACCTTTAAGACTGGGCAGGCTGCAACCAGGGCACAGGCACGTCCTCGCAGATTCTCGTTAAGTAGATGAGATGGGCTGGACAAGCCTGTCAGCAGGGCAGTGGCAGCGTGAACACCTCTCAGCCATAGGGGTTTTGTGATGACAGTGGGTGCAGCAAATTAAGACTCGTGTCCTACCCCAAGCTTTGCACATATTATCTGAAAACTTGTGCTGCCTTAAAAGAAAAACTGAACAATTGTTGGGTTAGGTTAATATTGGAAACATATGAGGAAAATGTATATCACTGGTTAAAAAATTTGGTTCCATTTACTTCTATTTCAGCATGAGGTATTTCACCACGGCTTTCATTACATATTTTTTTGGTCCTTGTCAGTATTTTAAATCAAGCAAATGTAATGCATATGGTAGTTTTATACAACATCAATGTATAACTTAAAATACGTGATGCTTTCTTGTAGATGCATATAGTTGGACTCATAGTTGCAGGAGGCCTGGAACCTATCCAAGGTCTCTACAGGCTGGAAAAAAGGACACACTGGACAGCACAGAGCACAATCCCCCCACCACACACGCACACACACAATATAGATTCACCAGCTCCCAACAGTGCCTCAGGCTTAATATACAACCACAACACATCTCACCTATACAATTATGCTGTATGATATTTAAACAGGCTAAGGTAATGTATATGGGAAGATGTTTGTTTTTTTTTTTTGACCAATGTCCTTCCCAGTTTTTAAGATATAATATTCTTTATACACACACACACACACACACACACACACACAATTTACCTTGTTCTGTTATACAGTAATGTCATTTGTGATTCCAATTGCATTGTACTTAGTTTTACCTCAGCCAATGTCCATTCATTTGTCTAACAGAAAGCAAAATAATGCCATCTCATCTCCGGCACGCAGGTCTTCCTTGAGAGCCCCAGAGCACAGATCTCTCCCATCTGCCATCCATCAACGACTCGACAACACACGCCAATTAAACCAGCCATTTCCATAATGCCTCCCCCCTTCCATACACACAAGGAGCATTAGAAAACGTAAAATTTTCAAAACCCTTTGTACAACATAAATGGGGCTATCACTTAATAATTGGGGCTATTTCTCATAAGAACTTTTGAAAACGTAGTGACCAGTGCTGAACTGGGACGAAAAAAAAAATCAGCCCTGGCATTTTTGGTCCAGACGGCCGTCCACTTTAGTACAAAATCAGTCCATATAGTAATAATAATACATGTGTTAGCCCCAATGTGTACCGACACTGCCAGGAAAATGTCCAGTACGACAGATTACCAAACAAGCCCTGACAGTGACTGTGGACAGATTGAACAGAGACACTTTGACGTGCATGGTACAAAGGAACGTTGTACTTACAATACGGTTGTGCAATTGTAAATAGAACTAGTAGAGCAAAGTAAAGTGGCCTGGTGGCTCAATGGGTAGAACATCAGGCTGGGATACTAAAGGATCTGGGTTCAAATGCCAGTGTAATTACATACACAAAAACCAGGTGTGTCCTCAAGCAAGACACCCAGTGCTAACTCAGTGTAATATGCATGTGAAATGTTATAAGGTGCTTTGGATAGAAGGGTTTGCTCAATAAACAAATAATAGGAATCAAGTGAGCTAGTGGGTAGGACACCAGGCTGGGATGCAGAAATCCCAATCCAGCCTCCTGATGTGTCCCTGAGCAAGACAACCTGCACTAGCTCATTGTTGCATGCATATGAAATGTTGTAAGCTGGATTGGACAAAAACGTCTGCTAAATGGTTGACTTATAATAATTATTTGTTATTAATAATAACAAAGTACTTTGATTACCTTCTGCACTTCAAAAACAATGAGTAAGGCTGAGTGATGAACATCTGGTCATAACAATGACTGGGAAACTTCATGGCCATTAATGTCATTCTAAAGTATGCATATTTGAAAACACTGACGGATCTGTACCATTGATAAATATACATAAAAGAAGACATTTGCTGCCACTCAGGTCATATGTAGTACTCCTCAAAGCACTTAATTTTAATTTCTGTTAGCAACGAACTCTGCTTTCATCTTTCACATCAAATTCCTGTAAGGTAATAAAAATAAAGAAAATGTTTTGTAACAGAAGGCACAATAATAATAGTAATAATAACTCAAGGACTTAAAAGATTTTTACAACAGATTTCCTGGAACTGCAATTCACTGGGGGTGTGAGAACAAGAATAACCATGACCTTCAATTGTGTTACGGAATGAGACTGACGATACAAATTATATTTTTGCTTATACATTTATTTTACTTTTCTGGGATGTTTTTTTTTTTCTATTCACTGCATTCAGAAAATTTGTTTTTATTAAAATATTTTCTCCACTTTTCATTCTCTCTTGTGTTTGTGAAGGTGAAAAAATATATATATATATGTGCACTCGAGTAACCATCGTTCACTCCAAGTGTTTTCGCAATGCACTAAAAGAGCAATATTAAGATGTTAAGCATTAATTAGAACATTAACAAAAAGGGAATGGAATGCATTGTACTTTGGGTATATATATTAAATCATAAAATGTCAACTGTACCATACACAAAATACTATTTAACACACCAAAACATAATTATATACACAATTCAAAGAAGTTTTTTTTTCAATTTTTTTTTTCTTTCAATATTGAAAATTTGTGCATCTTTTCACCCTGGATCAGCCTCTACGCAGATGACTGTATACTGTCCTAGGAGTGCTACTGTAAGACCCCGTCATTAGTGGTTGCCAGCCGTGACTGATTACAACACAGTCATTAGTAGCTGTCAGCCGCAGCTGGGTTTGATGAAGGTTTTAAAAAAGGAAAATAAAAACCCAGAAATGGAAAGTATTACCGGCTATGCTGAATACTGAGTGTTTGTATTATCAACCTGTCTGCACTTTCTTTCTCTTGTTTTGTCTTACTCCAGTTGCTGACAGCATCTCTTCTCGTTCTTCCCAACCACCTCCTCACCCCTGCTAAACCTGCACACCTTACTGATTTGTTGTCTGAACTCTATGTTAACAGTGCTGCAAATAATTTCATTTATAATGTCACAATAAAGTCTCACATTCTACAAAGTGGATCCAGCCTCTCTGTATCTGAAATTGCACGTAACAGAATACTTCACCATCGATAGATTTTGCGAAGTGGGAGGCTTGTATTCACCAGCAATCTGCACAAATCACGACACTCACCATTTACACTGTATGCCACCCGAAAACCTCTTGAGGCCGCTACCCTGCTCAAACCACAACCAAACTCTGGAGCATCTAAATCCGCTACACTTGCCTTGAGGACTCTAGTCCCTCAGCCAGAGAAAAATGATAGAAATCCAGAATTATGCCAAAGATTTTTAATGCAGTGCTCATTATATCTCAACAAAAATCAGGGACGCTACCTTACTGAATAAGTAATATAAAAATAGTATCAGGTAACCTCTGCTATTGCACTGCTCACTAAATTAGATCTTTCCAGTGCTTATAACTATACTCACATTTGGCCTGGGGATAAATAAAAAGTAGACCTCATCACTGCCAGGGTGCAGTATGAATACCTGGTTATGGCTTACGGTTTACAAAATAGCCCTGTCATTTTCCAAGCCTTGATCAGTGATGCCCTCTCTGATATGTTTAACAGGTTTGCCATCACTTACATTGATGATATTCTTATTTACTCTCCTTCTTTCAAAACTCATGTTTCCTAGGTTTGTAAAGTGCCCCAGCACCCCCAGGAGAACCAGCATTTCATACAAGGGAAGAAATCTGAGTTCAACCAAATCTGTGTCCACTTTTTAGGATATGTCATTTCTCCTGAGGGGATCCAGAGAGATCCTGTGAAGGTCCATGCCATCACCTCTTGGTCAGAGCCCAGGATGGTCAAGTAACTACAGTGATTCCTTGGGTTTGCTATTATCTATAGATGCTTCATCCATAACTTCAGCACAGCGGTAGCTCTGCTTAACTTTCTCCTGCATGGCTCCCTCACAAAACTCCATCTCACCTCGGAAGCTAAAACAACATTCCAACAACTGAAGCAATTATTCACCAGCACCCCCGTCCTCTGAAAGCCTAACCCAGATCTACCCTTTGATGTAAAGATAGATGCTTCCAAAACTGGAGTTGGAGCGGTCCTCTGGCAGTGATTAGGTAATCTGGTGAAAATGTTTCCTTGTGCCAGAAAACTAACAGCAGCCAAGCAAAACTACAACATAGGGAATCTGTAATTGACCCCTATAGTTGGATTTGAGGGGTGGAGACTATGGCTGGAAGAAGTCTGTCATCCCTTCATGGTTTACATGGACCACCGCAACTTGTAATACATTCAATCAGCAAAATGGCTCAATGCAAGACAATCTTCTTCACTTGCTTTAACTTCCACATCTCTTACATCCCAGACAGGAAAAACTCCAAGGCAGATTAGCTACACCCATTCTCCCTTCCTCTTGCCTTCTGGCTCTGGTTCATTGGGATATACTAAGAAGTCCTGCACTCTGCAAGTCACAAAGTCAAGTCAAATTTATTTATAAAGCACATTTAACACAACAGACTTGACCAAAGTGCTGTACATTGCCTAAAAACACATGCTGCAGACAAAACCACAGACAATAGGCCAAGGAGATAACACCTAAAATAAAAACATAAAATAAATTAAAAATGAAAATAAAACACAATAAAACAATAAATATTAAATAATAATAAATTAATTAAAACAGAGATTAAAATACCATTGTCATACTGTATTAAACGGCAAAAGAAAATAGAAAAGTCTTAAGATTTAAAACTAGGAAGAGTTGGAGCCTGTCGAATGTCCAGAGGGAGTTCATTCCAGAGTCCTGATGAATTTGCAAAGTGAATCCAACTTCTTTGCATCTGAATTCGCTCATAACCGCTACTCACACACAATGGGATAGGGTGAAGAGGCACCAAATATTGGTGTAGGGACTAGGGTAAGAAGTCAAATACCTTTTTTTGATTTATTTATTTTTTTTATTGGGGGGGGGGGGGCATTGGCATTGTGCTGAGAATACCTTGGAAATTCTGTGGAATTTCTTTGAGGCAACAATCAATGTTTCTGTTGTCCTGTGTTACAATTCTATGAAAAGAGGAAGGAGCCAACATGCAGTCACTTTTACCGTAGAATGACAGATGGTCAAAGAGCTGCAGGCTACAACAGTACGTTTGAGTTCTGGGTGCTACAGCTGCCTGAACTCACCACCATTCAGGATGCACTTAGCAACACAGCCCCAACCTTGGGAACACACCCTGGTAAGCTGTTTGTGTTTGCTCATCTCTGAACCCCACTGCTACAGGTTATTCATGAGAATCCAGCAACCATACACCCAGGAGTAACAAAGACCCAAGAGTTGGTAAGCACCTATTTCTAGTGGCCATTCTGAAAGGAAGATATTCAGGATTATGTTCTCATGTGCACAAGCCAAAACACCTCATTCTGCTCCAACAGAAAAATTGCATCCACTCTTCATCCCCAACATCCCTGATTTTACCTGGAAAATAACTTTATCATGGACAACACAGTAACACAGCAATCTTTGTAGTCCTAGACTGATTTTCGAAAATGTGTGATCTTATTCCCCTAGCAGCATTACCCACAGCCTCCAACATGCACTTCTACTATCATGCACATGTTCCTCTACTATGGCCTCCCGGTACATTCGCTCTGATCGGGGACCTCAGTTTGTCTCACACAACTGGTGGGTTTTCTGTAAAAAATTCAGATTTTGGTTAGCCTATCCACTGGATATCACCCCCAAACAAATGGTCAGGTGGAATGCTTAATTCAAGACGTTGAAAGGTATCTGCGGTCCTACTGTCATTTTTACCCATTGGATTGGTCCACATACCTACCCTGGGCAGAATACACCTACAACACCTAAATCCACTCTTCCACGAAGTTGTCCCCCTTCAGGTGTGTTTTAAATTACCAGCCTCAGCTCTTCTCTATGGAAGAAACTATGGGGGATGTACCTCAGGTGGATGCCTGATACAGACTCTCCTGGTCTGTCTAGAGAGGTACATGCATGCTTACCACAATCCACTCATAATCAAATGATGCAGTATGATCGTAGACACCAACCCACTCCTTCCTTCAACCCACATCAGCGAGTGTGGCTTGCCACTCAGCGTCTTCAGTGGAAAAGTGAATGTCGTAACCTAATGCCTCAGTAAATAGGCCCCTTCAAATTTCTCCATCATGTGAACCCAATCTCTTACCTTCTGCACTTACCTGACCAGTATCGCATCGCTTCCACCTTTCATGTCTCACAACTTTAACCTGTACACTACAGCCCTGCTCACCAGTCACCAGATATCGCTCCTATGGCCCCTTTATAGCTATATGATGGCCAAGCCTTCCACATCTGGGCACTGCTGAACTCCTGTAAATGTCAGGTCACCTCCAGTACCTGGTTGACTGGGAGGGGTATGGTCCTGAAGCCTAGTCATGGGTCCCTGCCTTCTACAACCTGGACCCTGCTCTGATCGCCACGATCCATGACACCCACCTGGAGTACCCTGCTCCCCGCCCTCAAGATTGCCCCTGTCAGCCACCTGGAGTCAGCCGTGGAGGGAGGAGTACTGTAAAACCCTGTCATTACTTGTTGCCACCTGCAACTGACTACAACTCAATCATTAGTAGCTTCCAGCCGTGGCTTGGTTTTAATGAAGATTTTAAAAAGGGAAAATGAAAATCAGGAAGACGTGAAGTATTACCCGCTGTGCTGAATACCGAGTGTTCATACTGTCAACTGGCCTGGACTCTTTTCTTCTCATTTTATTTATTCCAGTCGCCGATGACATCTCCTCTTGTTGTACCTGACCGTATCCTCACCCCCAATGTACATGCACGAGTCAACCGGTTTGCTGCCTGAATTCACACTCTACCTTCTGCTGGACTGCACATAATTTCATTTATAAAGTCACAAAGAAGTCTTGCACTCTGCAAAGTGAATCCAGTTTCTTTTCGTCTGAATTCACACATAACAGCTACTTACACAGTGTGATAGGGTGAGGAGGCACTAAACATTGGTGTAGAGACTAGGGTCAGAAGTCATATACCTTTTTTAATTTTTTTTTTAGGGGGAGGGGGGAGCATTGACATTGTGCTGAGAATACCTTACAAAAGTTGTGGAATTTCTTTGAGGCAACAATCAATGTTTTTGTTGTCATGTGCTACAATTCTATGAAAAAAAGAGGGAGCCAACATGCAGTCACTTTTACTGTAGAATGACAGACGGTTTGCGAGATGTCAAAGAGCCGCAGGCTACAACAGTACGTTTGAGTTCTGGGTCTACAGCTGCCTGAATGGGGAGCACAATGTAATTTAATGAGTTCTATCACTTTTTTTTGTAGATATTGTATGACCAAAGGTGACCAGCTGTTTTAAAATAGTAACAGAAGAAGACCTGTCACATGACACAAATAGTGGCATGACTCTGAGACAAGGTCACGAGAGAGGGCTTTGAAAATGTAAGAAATTACCTCTAACACCTAACTGGCTCTGGGACAGGTAAAGTGTCATGTAAATCTTGTGCCATGTTAGGTCTGAGATCAAACAGGATCCCTCGGCAGTCAAACACTGTGTTTAGGGGAAAAAAAAAAATGGAGCTTCATATCTGTAAGGCAGGTCCCCTCCCCCGGGAGAGAAAAGTCATCTTTGGCAATATGTAAGAGCATGCGCCCCTGAACTTTGTTAATCACTTGTCTGCAGTGCAAGGCTGTCGACCAGCCTGATTTTAGCACAGGTATTGGCAGGGGTCCTTCCCTGACTAAAGTGTGAATGTGTAGAGTGTGGGTGTGAGTGTGTATATGGGAGGGTGTTTAAATAAATTAGCAAAAATTTCAAAAATCCTGTTTTGTATTTTAATTCTAGGGTATTTTGGTGTTGCTTGATGATGGAAAATTTAAATTATTTTAGTAGTAAAACACTATGAAAATGCAAAGAGACTTACTTATAAGGGAATATTTATCTGAATACTATATTTTCAACTTTGTGTCTGTGTTTGGAACAATCTTATCTACATAGGCCTTTAACATGTAATTAATACAATCAATCAACTGGTTTGTGATTGTGTAATGTCTCTTTGATCCTCAGTGTCTGCAACTGTTAAACTTGTACTATTCACCTTCACCTGACGCATTTTAGCTGTTCGGAAACTGTGAAACTGATGTGGTGTATCTGTTTTTAAAACAAAATATCTTCTTAGCATTCAGAGCTTAAGATAAAAGGCAATGTACACTTCAGCTGAGATGTGGACTCTTAAATATTCACTCTGAAGGCAACTCAGGATCAGGTCATCTGATCTGCATGTGTTTGGACTGTGGAAAGAAACTGGAAGAAACAGGTACACCCAGAAGAAGCCAATGTGAACACAGAAGGACCAGCCCACACAGATCTGAGGTCAGATCCTTGTGAATGTGTGATGTAACAATACTATATTGTTGTTACTTAAATATGCACATTTCATAACAGACAGCAAATTTAATTTATCAAACCTTCCATGTCATTTATTTCAAGCCTTTATATGCATATCCATTAACCATTAATAGCATCCATTTGTTTCATGTCAAATTACATAATAATAGTAACTTGGCATTATTTGTCATGTTATATTTTGGACCCTACAAAACTCCTAATAGACTTCTGTTGTATAGCATCAACATCATATTGGCATGGTGTTTATTGTTTGTGCACTTCCAGTGATTTATTTTCCTTTCCTCCTCTTTTCCTGCACTTGCCCTGGAGAAATCAGTGGAAACAGGGACCCAGGTGCCCCTTTCATTAGTCAGTCTGCTAATCAGAGGGTCTGTGTGACTTCACTAGACCAAACAACAGGGCCAGCTGGTCACCAGGGAGTCTGGGTAGGGGAAGGGGGGGAACATTTGGAATCTCCCACTCTGTCCCACCACACCAAGAAAAATGTTATTTGCTCGCCTGTTTACATCAAAACACTCCCCCACCTTCGCCAGACAACCAGGAGGAAGAAGAGAAGAGAATCGACTATAAATAAGTCCAGTGGCTTACCCTCTGATAGATGTGTGTGAACAGGCCAGATAGAGCTTGAAAGGCACACAAACAACTGTATGCAAGAGGATGCTGTGTGAGGAAGAGGTCACCACAGGTGCAGCCTAATTGTGGATCGAAAACAGAGAAGGTTTCCATTTTCAGTTTGGGTCATTATCTCTAAGCACAAAACCTAATAATAACAAAAATAAGGAAAGACATTGTACTGCGCCTTTAATATTTTTGTCACCACATAATTTTATCCCAATACCTTATGGTTGCCAAATAAACTATTGCCTTGTGGCTCATTAAGGTGAAACGATCACAAAGAAGTGACTGTGGGTGTCCTCCATTTTGACACGCTAATGCTTCTGTAAGTGTGTCAAAGTTGCACATGGCCACAGCGATGCTTCTGTTCAAGAACAACGACATAATGAAGTTGCCATATCAACACGTGCTGCCAGGAGCACTTCTCACCTGCTGAAACCAGACACTCCTCTTCCGTTTTCTGTTAGGGGTGGGCCACATCCGTCAAATGGGCTGGGGGAGGGAAGGGTCTTCAGCATAGGTTTGGGTTTGTGCATGTGTTTGTGTATGTTTTTATGTTGGGGGTGTTGGGCAGGCAGCTGTTAGGACATTTTCTGGTTATTTTTGTCATCCACAGTGTTATTGTTGAACTCACAGTCTGCCACAAATATAATTAAAACTCAGAGACCGAAAAGAAAACCTTATAAATAAATAGGCGGTTTAATGAAATAAAAATGGAAAATTAGAATGACAACAACTTGCGCTCTGATCAAGTGGGCCATCAGATTAGAGATGACGGTGTAGAGGCTTGGCTTGCCTGGGGACATTCCGGTCATACAGCTACACAGCACAAGCCAGCACATAACAGTGTCAAGATACCCAGAATGCAAATTTTGTGACGTGGCATGGAAGAAAACATATGGCCACCGCCAATGGCAAAAGTGTAATATTTATCTGTTGCAGTTCTCACTGACCGGCTACCGTTTATTACTTTGAGCCCATATTCCTGGAAAGAAGCTTCCTTTAGAGGAATGAGAGGTAATGACTTTTATTTTAGACATATTGAGCCTATTATTCCTGTTCAGTCAAGGGAATCTGTACGTTTTACTAGCATAAAAAACATAAACTGAGGTCCCCATATGTGGTGAAGCAGAGAATAATAAAAGTGTCTGATTTTTCCATAAAAAAAAGTCAATTTGCTGCCTCACTTGGATGACAGAACACTGGTGAGAAATGGGGTTGTCAGAGGTCAGGGGTCTGACTATGCATCTAATTCAGGCATGCAAGGCTAGATATGCATTTTCCCTGTGCTTTGTCTTTCTGAAAGGAGGTAGTGTTTGTGAGAAGGTGTGTGGTCACTGGCATGGATAATGGCTGGTTCACAGACAGAGAGGTCTCTTCTCTCAGAAGCCTCAATATGGTGCAGGGCACAGCTGAACATTTCTGTGTCATCCCCTTTCGCTTCCTTGCAAGACAACAAGCCGAAGCTATACCCATGTGACGCCGGGGCCGCTGACACCGGGATAAATCCTGACCCCCGTATGCTCACAAAGGCATGTATTGAGAACCACTTGGCTTTCAACAGTCCTATTTTAAAGTTGGAATTTATGAAACAATTTAAACTGTAATCCCTTTTTTACTGAATCAGCCCAGGCATCAATAATCATGAAGAAGTGTGACAGCTCATTGGGAATAATCATTATGTGGTCATGTGGTCATCTGTTGTTGTGTCTGTTATACCGCTTTTTATGACCATAGCAGCAGTCCCCTGATCCACCACGGCATTAAAGAGAGAAGAACTGGTGCAAATTTATGTGCTGGAGTAATAGTCCACACTCTTTGTTGAAACTAAACAAACAGCAGGAATGTTAAGTTCAGCTGTTTTAAAAGGTATTGTATTAAGTTATACTGTATATTTAGCAGAAACACGTAATGCCATAAAATGTAGAATATTTGTAGGGAGGAAATAGCTTGAATGGAAAAATGTGCTTCAGCCTCCACTGCTGTTTGTAGCAGGTGTACCGCTTTTAGACTGTGGACCAGCAGCCTCTGCGCTCTCAGCTGATTCGTCGTTCCTCTGTCAAAGCACCGCAGTAAGTCTATTAAATTAAGAAAAATCTCCTTCCCTCTGCTAAACTCTGATTTCCTGAGTTAGATGTATTACTCCTTCAGCTGTTAAATGCAGCTAAACCTTTTGTTTCTCCCTCATGCTGAAATGTTTGAAACAAAATCGTGTATATGCTATGCCTATCTCCAGGGTGTCATTTTCCTGCCCTCTACGCAATGTTTCTCTTTTCTCCTTTGTCTCTTCTACCCTGCTGCCATTCATTTGGTTGTATCTGCTTTCACTTTGCGCACAGATGATTGATGTAGCTATATGTGCATTCGTCGTACATGCCCTGCCTTTTAGCGTGCCACAAATACATTCTGCTCACTGTGGTTTTATTTCATTATATATCAATTTTTTTTTTTGGAGCCTGTCAGAAGACATTAAATGAAAATCACTTTCCTTTCCTGTATTTTTCGGAGCATCTATCTCCAGGTCACAAAACAGGTTAAAGGCAAGAAAGATCATGTGCTGACTGTTTGGGGAATGGGTAATATCATGTGGTCATGCATTTGTAGATCTGGATCTGATCACCTCACAGGATTGACTTACTGAATGTGTATAAGACTGTTACCACTACATGCAGTCACTTGCTCATTTAAACACAGGGAACTCTGTCTTTACTGTGACATTATGGGGACCGTTGTACTGGAAGGGGTACCCATTTTTTTCCAGCAATCTTTCCAAATCTCATCAATATATAGCGCAGATACTTTGAGGCCGTTATTTCTTGGTGACGAACTCTCCAAGCTTGCCACGCCTCCGTTTCTCTTTATAGGTTGTTGATGTCAGCATAGTCATTGTCTCATAACATAAGTTGCAGAAATGCTTTACTAGGATGCACAAGGGAAACGTTTCAATCGAAATCGTTTGCAGCCTTTTTGCATAACACTTTTTATGATAACGAATGTGTACCTAAATCAAGAGGCACATGAACTACACATTGACTGACTATAAGACTCACTAAAGTACACCAGGTGGAGTTAAACCCAATCACAGAGTGGTGGGCTTAATTATTGGATGGACCTTTGTCTCTCCGTTGTTATTTATCAATTTTTTATTTTATTGCTTAATTATTTAAATGCACTGAGGGCAGACTTTTTGTTGCTTTTATTGTATAATTTGAATTTGTTTTTTCTTATATTTCTAATTGTCTGATTTTTTATAGACTGTTTTGTGTTTGCTGCTATTATATGACTGTACATCACTTTGTTCAACAGTGCTATGTTTAAATGTGCTTTATAAATACATTTGACATTTCACATTACAGTCAGAACCAGAAAATCCAGGTCAGGAAAAAAAAAAAAAAAACAGTTGTTGTTGCAGGCAATAGTTCAGGAAATCCAGTCACATACTGAGACAATCACCGCACAGGGAAAGTAACAAGTGGGTTAGACAGAAAGGCAAAAGGCTGGGATGTGGGCAAACGAACAGTGAAGATGTAACATAATGCAGGGCATTCAGCTGCTTTCTGTGAGGCAAAGAAAATATGACAGCACCACGTACTGCATGATGAACTGACGACACAGACACTAAACACTTATTCTAATGAGAGAAAAACATGAAACAGGCAAAATAGAGGAAACGTAGTGACAGGGGCTACAGCGCACATGCAGGTGTCACAATGACAAATGTATTTTTATACTAAGCAAATTAAACTAAACATCCGAGTAATTAACTTTTAAATTTTATTTCAAAAGAGGCATTTACATTAATGGTATGTTTTTGAAAGCTTTAACTTTGTAGGCAATTTAGCTTAATCTTATGTTTGTTGTTACTATGCTTCCGAGGGAATTATTATATATCCATCCATCCATCCATCCATTCTCTATACCGGTTGTCCAATGTAGGGTTGTGGATGACTATATATATATATATATATATATATATATATATACAGGTTGGCATGCGCTGTTGATATATATATAGGTCGGCATGTGCTGTTGTGGCTCGAACTCCCACCTCGGGTCTACGTGCGTGGAGTTTGCATGTTCTCCCAGTGCTTGATGTGTTTTCACCAGGTTCTCCAGTTTTCTCCCATGGTCCAAAAGACATGCAGGTCAGGTTAATTGGCATTTACAAATTGCTTGTCTCTGTATGTGTGCCCTGTTGTGGGTTGGTGCCCCATCCAGAGCGTCCCCTGCCCTGTGCCCTGTGTCTTCCTGTGACCCTGATTTGTATAAGGAGGTTTAGCGCACCGATGTATGTACATGTGTGATTTATTATCAGGAACTAAACACACTATCAGTCTGGATAATATTCATTTTACCCACTGCACCTTTAGCAAAAAATAATCTGACATCTTTTAAAATCTTCGCAAATCACTTTGGAAATGAATATGTGGCTGATTTTGCATAAAAGCCAGAGGGTTACGGAGTGGAAAAGCATTAACGTGGTCACTGTTTAATAAGGCAGATCATGTGTTATACCGAATAATCCGTGGGGGCCCCACACATTTATCTGTTAACACCTTGACAGGTCTCCTGCAATTTGTGCAAATAAAAATTTATCCCAAGCTTCCGAGTGAGACAGCTTAAGCCGAAGGCCGTGGTGTTCTTGAAATCGCTTGGAAAGTACAGCTTACATCCAAAAGCTCTGAATCCCAGCAGAGCGCCACCACCCGTTGCTGTGGATAATCGACAACGACTCCGAGCTGAGGACCTACTCACATACCTGTGAAGGTCCAAGCTTTGTAAAGTGAGATACTCCTCCTCTTCAATAAGCTGCAATGGCAACAAAGAAGAACGTGCTACGTAAATTACTTTATTGCTTGTTTATGGGGTGGATTTACTGTCTTTTCTGCTGCAGTTTTTTGTTTTTCTTAAGATGTGTTGAGCAGCAATGGTTCCTTTAAAACAACTGTTGTTCTGCCTTTCCTCAGTTAAGCGTTTTCACTGGAGGAAAGGTCATATCTGCCCCCTGCATTTTTATGTGCATATCATGTGCCAGATGAGAAGAATGATATCATAGTAAGGTTTATATTTCTTGTTTGGTTTATTGGTAGATTGTAGATTTGTGTGCCTTTGTATGCTTTCTACTATAGATTATGACAAAAAATTGAAGTGTTGTAGTGGAATTTTGACTTCTCTACCACAGAATTTATTTTACATAAGGTTTTATGTTATAATGATTTTTCAGATATTTCTTGTATGCAAGGTTAGTGTCATTAGATTTTGCTATGTAGTAATCAGTCAATTTCTGTAGATTTCCATGTATCATATGAAGCCTGTCAGGAAAAACTCATTAAGATGTTTTTAGATCAAGCCTCAATTTTTAGGGAAATTGCACAGATATAGACAAGGGAAGAAATAGTACTGAACAGTTCACCAAATGATTTATGAAGTCAGTGACCTCAGAACTGGCCAAATTTTCTTCCTTAATCACTATTTAAAGGTTTTCTTTACAGGAGTTTTGCCCCTTCCCTAGTTCATGTGAATCTGGTGACATACTGATTTTTTATTAAAAGGCACATCAGGATTTGCATGTTTAAACTGTCAGATGTGCTTCAGCACGGTGGTGTTTTGGGACTTATTTAATTAATATGTAAATTAGGTGCTACCAATAAACTTCACAAAGTCTTTCAGAGGAGTGTATATAAATATGTTTGTTGAATTTTATATATATATATATATATATATATATATATAGAGAGAGAGAGAGAGAGAGAGAGACGAGGGGCTGTTAAGTTGAAATTTATACAATCCTATAATCCTGTAGCACAAGATTTACACATGTAGTATGGTGCAAGTCTTAGGTCACCCTGAAAAGTCATGTAAAAAGCTATTTTTCTGAGCAGTACACATATATTTGCCTATAATGGTACTATGCATCATTGGAATAAACACTAATTATACCCATAGAATAAAACTTTCTGGAGAGTTAAAAGAAAAGTGAAGTTACTAAACAAAAACATCACCTTTATCCCTGTTCCCCACATTGCTATGGACACCTTTATATAATTATCCAGAAGAACAGAGTTTGCCACACAGCCCATAATACATTTTATTGTAACGGTGTCCTTTCTATTAAATTTGTGTAGTGCCATATAAATGTTCCTGACAGCATTTTAAAGTTGACATTGTTAAAATAGCAGTTCTGCAGTCAAATCACAGGGAACAGGCATAAGTAGTGATGAAGACTAAGGTAACCTTGGTGAACTGTAGGGTTTGGTGACGTTTTGTACATTTAAAAACAATGTTGCTTTGACACTTTTAGTGCAATGGTGAAACTCTTTTGGAGGTTAGTAAAGGCACCTCGAAAGAAAGGGTGCATGACAAATCGCAAATTATGAAGATGAGTGGGAGAGACCCAAAGCCGTTTTTTCTGTGGAACCTTCCTGCATCGATAAGGCGGAATTTTTAATATTACAAAAGCTCTTTCAACTCCCAATATAATAAGTCATTTTCACTTAGATTTAATGGTTTATTTTGCAAAAAAAAAAAAAAAAAATCATATGCTATCACTACCAGGTCATACATGCTGCACATTAACAGATATTTGAGGTGTAATATGAGGGACAGAAAACCAGGTGAAAACCAGGTGACCATGGTGGAAGGCCTGTGGAACAAACTAAACTTCAGGTTTCATTTTTACATTGATAGGAACTGAATCATCCCACTGCACCCTTGAACACACACAAGTGACAACTTGGTACTGCAACAATATTGGTAGGGACATTATTGCTACTTCCCAAACTGAAATCTGCACCCTTGTAGACAGCGATAAGCAAATACACAGCTTCTCTGGGAAACTACAGTACACACATATGCCAAGACAACACAAGAGTTAGAAGACAAAAATGGATTTTAATTAGACATATTTACAGAGCAGTGCTATTCATGCCAGAATAAAGACAGCTGGTGATGTTACATTATTCTTTGTGTTGTCGTTGTATTACGTCTTGTAACGTTGTCTGGTATTAGCGGCAGCGTTTTTAGTTGGCTGCACTGGGCAAGATGGAGTCACAGAATATGGGTATTAACTGTCTATTTTTCACACATTGGGTGTTTGATGGTGATAGATCCTCCACTCTAAGGTATTGGAAGTGTTGAACTGATGCAGGGGGGCCCTGAGTAGGAGGGAAAAGAAGAGGAATTGTTGGATGTCAAAGGTGTCAAAATTGTATGAGATAAGAAAAGAGAGATTTTTAGCATACAGGGAAAATAGGGAAGGACCCTGCAGGATAATCGTAGATAAGGTCTATGGTATGGTGAAAAGACAGCCTTGCTAAGAGGTTTGAGTTAAACCAGCGCATTGCAGTACCTATAATGCCCATCTTAGTCACCAAATGCCTGGGGAATCTGCTGGTTGACAGCATCATATTCTGCAGACAGGTCTTGGAGCGTGAGGACGGGGAAGAAGGAGGCTGCTCTTGTGGAGCGGGAGATTGTCCAAGGCCACAGAGGACGGCTGTTTTAGTAGCTTGTCCATCTTTATAACCATTTGACTCTAGTCCAAGAATTTATTCAGAGGGCCCTGTGCAAGGCAGTGAGGTTTAGCGTTTCAGGAAAAAAAAAAGGGGGAAAGAGGAAACTGGTTTTAACACGTTGATGGCATCAGGGTTTGACGTTGAGGTTTTTTTTTTTACAGGGAGGTGTGACATGCTTGTCTTAAAGGTAAAACGCAAGATGCGTAAGGGGGATGTGGTAGACAAATCTGTATGATGGAAATGACACATTTTAAATCACAACTGGTGGAAGCATGACAACAATATATACGTAGAAATACTAAAATGCTGAGATGTAAATATTGATATTTGATTTATTCACTTCAATTTGGGTGACAAACCACCTCCAATAGGAAAGGATTTACAGAGAGAGGAGGAGAGGGGGAGGAGGAGTTAAAAAAAATTATGTTTGGTATAAATAACAGCTCATTCAAAAATAAAACTATTTTAGGCCCCAAGACAGGTGTGTGAAATGAAGACAGTGCGGATCCAATCCTAGAACTGAACACATTTGCATTTTGCCTTCTAAAGCCTGTTTTTCTCAGATCTGTATATGTCCTAAACTGAAGGCCTGGAGAACATTGTGTACCTATCAAGAAACATGTACCTAGAAACGGCCAAGATAAAAAAGGAAGAACATGCAGGAGCAGCACAAGATGGAGGAAAGGTCCATGATTAGTCGCTTTTCTTTCTCATGTTTATAATCTGGTACAAGGTGTTAAGTACTTTAATAACAGAAAGTGTTATAAACATAAGTCCTGGGTTCTTGCATTACACAGACAGTGTTATAGACTCCGGCTTGTGTATAGACTGGATGGAAACTGCATTTCTTTAGCCGCAATTCGCCACTAGTTGTCACTGTGATGCGACATTTTGGACATTTCATAAGATCAAATCTTGTTTTCGAATCATTTGTTTCAAATGTTTCCAGCTCTCGTAAGCCCTGTTTTTTTTTGCCAGCAATACTTACTCCAACAGGTGCTACAATTCACTTCTTGTCCACCCAAAAGAACAACTTTAAAGGAAAGCAAACGATAGGTTCACATAGTAAGCAAGCAGTTGTTGAAAAAAGATTCCACTGTATCCAAACTTCCTCCCCAGTAAACCCAGCCACCCCTTTTATAAGTACAGCTTGTCCACTAATTGGCATCCCATTTACTGTAGGGTCCAGTCATTTCACAGGTAGAAAGTTGGAGTAATGTCAACTGCTGAAATGCATTTTGTGTTGCATTTTTAATGGTAGTGAGATTCAAAACACATCATCATTTCAAGAGCATTTAGGAGGATCTGGTAATGAAAAAGTATCAAAAGATTAATGGGCACAGTGACAGGTGATTATATACTTTCCACTACATTTTAATTGCAAGATTTCTGCGTTATGTAAAAACAAAGTGCTATTAATTTTTACCAAAACTCAAGAGGAAGCTTTTAAATGGATCAACCCGTGTGTTAATTGCATTGTTTTCCACTTCAGTTATTTACATAATTATTTTGAGTAAGTAAGATGTTAACAACTTGTTTCGTCACCTTTCCCATTCTGCCAAAAAACGTGCTATAGAAAATGTCCTATGTGTTTGGAGCCAACTGCACCAAGGCCTCTATATATTAGCTCCAATTGTGCAAGCTGTCAGTTGACATAATTCATGCAAATTATCTACAGTCAATAAAGTGTCTGTACCACTCCTGAATATTCATGTGCCCTCTTATAGACACAGTTAAAAATCAGTAAGTTTGTTTAATGCAGTTTTAATAATGTCTAATGCCTCTGTCGTCTCCTGTAGGAAAACTGTACTTAACAAGCCATGACAAGTAATAAATGCTGAACTCATTTTAAGTAATTTGGAGAACATTATATTTATATATATTTTATTTTCAGTTCAAACTCAAACTTTGTTTTTGATATGGGTTCTTTTGAAACAGCTGTTGTTTGGAGTAACAAAATTACTTTGAAAGAAATGTGAAAATTCATACATTTTCAGCAGGGTCAGTGTCATAGCTCAGTATGTATTGTTATATCTCTAGGGTTATGGACTTTCTGATGACAGTTGTTAGCATGAAATTTGCATGTTCTCCACTTCTTCACTTAGATTACTCGGAGTGCTTCAGTTTCATTCCACAATCAAATGACATGGTTTAGTACAAATAATTAAATTCAATTCAGTTCAGTTTATTTGCATATAGCACCTTTCACAACATTGTGCCTCAAAGTACTTTACACAAGAATTTGCAGATATTAATGAATAAGCAATAAGAATTAATACAAATAAAGCCAGACAACAGTGGAGGAACCGAAAACTTCCCAGTGTGAAGAAAAAGAAGAAATATAATAATATAATTACAAATAATATCTCGATGTTGACCATGCTTCTCTGCGAATGGTATCTTGCCTTATGCTATGTTAAGCTCCTAAACAACAACACATACATTAATACTTAAACAATAGTGCAGTTAATGTGCAAAAGGTGTCTGTGCCCAAGGATTTAATTAATTACTTTATGACATTTCTCATAAGAAGCAATCAAGATGAACTGACATGCCTATTTGTTCTTGGAATATTAAGAATGTCAATATATGCAATTTGTTTTTAACCTTTCTGGAAAACTGTTGTAGCATTATTTTCTTGTTACAAATAACTTTTGTAATATCAAAGAGGTAGTGTTACCTCAAACACCTTTAGGGATTTCAAAGTCTCACAATGGCTGAAATTCAATATAAGACATTTGCAAATTTCAAAGTATACAATCAAAATGAACAGACACTTTCAGTCATAGGTGTTGCAGACTTTTCTCAGTAGGGCACCATGTACACAAAGCTAATGGTGAGATTTCACCCAATAGGGTGAGAACCTTTATTATAACTCAGCAGCACGTGTGACTTAGCGTCCCTACCTGTCTCAGACTGAGCGAAGAAGCTCAGTACAGTCTCCGTCTCTATGAGCACAATGCGCCTCATCCAACAAGGGGAGCTAAAAAGGTGGCACCTGAAAAGCTTACGATGGAGAAAACTAATACTACCTTCAACACTAGATTGCAAACATATTTATGAACTCACAATGTTTCACACTTTCCTTAAAGGGGTGCAGTGTTTTAATTAATTAATTAATTAATTAATTAATTAATTAATTGATTAATCCATCCATTCATCTATTCTCTATAGTGCTTGTCCAATATAGGGTCGCAGGAAGCCTGGAGCCCAGGAGGCAGGAGGCACAGGAGAGGGGACACTCAGGGCAGGGCACCGACCCACCATAGGGCCCACAATTTATTTACTTTCTTATAATTTATTTCTTCCAGATTTCAGGGACTGAAGAGCTCCTAAAAAGCCATCATATGCAGCTTATTAATATGAGTCAAGGACAACCCAAATGAATGTGCACACATACACGGACTCCTATGTGCTGATTTGTTGTTACAAATATTATA